>JABUQX010011336.1:45000-57500 GCA_015478945.1 Trachelipus rathkii | reverse complement strand
AAAAAAAAAAGAGCAGACAGAGAATTGGAAGCCGCCTTATCTGCAACCCCTTGCAACAGCACTGATAGTGACGGTGGTGGCTTTTCAGCAAATAAACCTACTGAAGATGAGGATTTTTTATATATGTTAGACTTTGATAAGATTCCATGGCCGAAATTGCATTGACAATTCTCATCACCTCAAGGAATCACACCAGGGAACCTCATCCTAAAAACTGAAGAGACAGTTATCAAGGAGCAAAGATAATTCAAATTTGCAGTTGTGTGAAAGAGGAGATTGAAGCTTTACGAAAAATTGAGATGCTGCCTACAGAGGGGAATCCTTTCATGGGTGGCTGCAAATAGGCAAGGTGTTCATTATTATCAGTGCTTGCAGGCAAATAATTATTATCAGCACTCCTTCATCAGTTGAGAGAGAGCGTATTTATAGGGTAGGTAGGTAGGAATGTAAACACCCCAAAAAGGAATAGTCTCTCGCCAGATACTAGTAGTGAAAGCTTAATGTTTTGCATCACAATTTGGGAATTTTTGAATTTGAGTATTGAATGATATCTATCTTAAAGGAGTATGTTTATTATGTGTCATGTTTGAGTAATAGCTTTTTTTTATTTAACTTTTTTCGGCTGATTAATTGAGGTCTCTTCTTTCATTATTTTTATTCTTTATTGTTGTAGCTAGTTAAAGAATCTTCTTGTAAATAGTAATCATGTTAAAACATAAAAGCTTGTAGCTAAACACTTTTTTAATACTTACTTGAAAATGGAAATGGAATATTTTTTAAATAAACACAACATTAAAAAAAGTTATTAATATTATATTTGCAATAATTATTCCTAAAAGGTACTATTTTAATTTAATAAAATAAATATACTTGGGCACAACCAAATATGAAATATAAATGAATAAGTATTGTTTGTACAGGGAATGCAATCTTGATTTGCCTAGCAGTGCACAAATTTTTCTCTCTTATTACTGTGTATTTATTATATTAATTAAAGTATCGTTATCGGTATCGGTATCGGTACCTAAAAAAATAGAGTATCGTATCGGCTATCGGTATCGGCCTCTTTTCTGGTATCGGGTACATCCCTAATATATACTATATATATATATATATATATAATATATATATATATATATATATTATATATATATATATATATATATATATAATATATATATATTATATATATATGGTGAAACTTTACATTAGCGACGTCAGATATCTCCGAAAACTACGACTGTTTTTTTTTTTTTTTTTTTTTTTTTTTCTACCAAAAAAAAAATAACAAATTTGGAATCAGCGTATGAAAATTAATTCACCGGAAATGTTTAAATTATAAGAAAAAAACTAAATTAAAAAAAGTTTAAAAATTAGATATCGTAATCGTACTGTACGATAGGTTCCATGTTTATATGGCGCCGTGATTTTTTTTAGCGAATGCATAATTAGAAGTTGCCAATTGAGTTATATTTACATACTATATATACTATATATATATATTATATATATATATATATATATTATATATATATTATATATATATATATATATATATATATATATATATATATATATATATATATATATATATATATATAGTTGAATAAGAAGCCGTTCTGCAAGGAAGAACGAAAGGTTAAGAAAGAGGGCAAGGATAATCTTCATAGAGTAATGAATAATGATGGCGCTTTCGTGAGAGATAGATGGACATCAGGAGAGTGTGAACGCAACACTTCGGAAATCTGCATAACAATGGCAGTGATAAAGAAGTGATAGTGAATGTGTGTGTGAGTTTGATTGTTTAAGAATAATCAGGTATTTTGGGATGACATAATTAGTAGAAAGAAGATAATAGGTAGAGTGGTAAAGTTAAAGAATAGTAAATCAACTGGCATAGATAGAATTACTATTGAAATGATCAAGAAAGAAAGATTGTGATTGACTGGAATAGAAGTTGTGTAACAAAGCGTTTGTGTAGCTGGAGGGGAGCAGTTATCATAATACCCTTGTGTAAGGAAAAGGGTGGTAAGGGGAACAGTAGAAACTGTAGCAGAATTAGTTTATCGAATGTTGCAGGGAAGATATATGCGGGTATTTTGGTTAAAAGAGTGCGTCGAGTGATTGAGAGGCTGATTGTTGAAGAACAAGGTGTATTTAGAAGTAGTAAACGATGTATAGATCAAAATTTTACTTTGAAGCATATGAGCGAGAAAATGAGGGAGAAGAAGAGCAACTTATATTTAGGTTTTATGGACTTGCAATAGGGTATGACAGGATTAATAGGGGAGCTCTGTGGTAGGTGTTATTGATATATGGTGTTGATGGTGAGATTCTAAATGGAATTAAAAATATGTGTGCTGATAGTGAAGCGTAAATAAAAATAAATGGAGTTAGGAGTGAGTGGTTTAATATCAATAATGGAATGAGGCAGAGATGTGCTATGTCTCTATGGGTATTTAATTTGCATATGGATGGATTGATGAGAGATTAAAAGCGAGGGTGGTATGGGATGGGTTAGTCTGATGGAGGATGCAAGAGACCGAGTGGTACCCTGATTATTGTACTCACATAATTTGGTTTTGTGAAGTGAATCTTAAGAGTTTAAGTTTAAGAGAAGGGTGTTAAAAAGAGGGTTTTGAAAGTAAATGCACATAAAGTAATGTGATGGTGGTGGGTGAGGAAAGTTCGCAGTGTAAATTCATGTTTAATGGTAGACAACTGGGATAAGTATCTGAGTTTAAATATTTAGGCTTTACGTTGGATAAATAGAGAACTGATGATGCAGAGGCACAGTATAATACGAAAGATGTGAGTGGCAGGAATGTGGCTGGTACAATTAAATCCTTGGTGAATGCAAGGGACCATGTCATGAGTGCGTTATGGTTCTGCAAGAGGGCATGTTGTTATCGGTGTTAATGATAGTAGAGAAACTATGGTATGGTACCGAGTAAGTGGTATATATCTAAGGTGCAGTCTATTCAGAAGCATAATCTTAGGGGTGCGTTGGATGTGAAAAGAATTGATAAAATGAAGAATGAGCGTGTTTGAGAGCCGTGTGGTGTGAAGAATGACTTGATTTAGAGAATAAATGGAAACGTATTAAGATGGTTTGGTCATATGAAAAGGGTAGATTATAGTCGGTTGGTTAAGCGGGTCTATAGAGATGAGTGTATTTAAGATCGACAGGCTGCGAGACCAAAGGAAAAGTGAATCGAGTCAGTTAGAGAATGTCTGAAGGAAAGGAAAGTACACAAGCGGAAGGATTGGTGCTCACTAGTAGTAAATGACGTGGTTTCTAGAAGGGGCAGATTATGGGCCTGATACACAGACGAACGATGACCCTGATACTGACGAGATACCATAGTGGGTGGTTGTCACGATGTTGTGCAACTTCAGGGGGAATTTTGAGCCGCTACGTTCTAGAACTTAAAGGTATGAAGGGTTTTTTAATTTTTTTTAGAGGGAGGGGGCTTTCTTCTTCGACTTATTATATGGTCTACAAGTGAGCTATTTTCCTTCCGGTGTACGTGTGCCACCCCACCCCACATTCTGTGGGGATGAGTGAGGTTGAATTAGGTAAGAATATATATATAGTATATATTATATATATATAATATTTATATATATATATATATAATATATATTATATATATATATTATCATATATCAAGATGTCAAGAGTTTTAATATTCGCGGATGTGGATGTCTAATTTTCACATCCGCCGTGGATTTTTAAAGATACACAAATCCCGAATGCGATGTTTTCTATTCTATGTATAAAGGCTTATTGGGGTTCATCACACACACACAGCACATATATAGTTATATATATAATATATATTATATAATATATATATTATTATATATATATATATATATATATATATAATATATATATATATTATATATATAATATATATATATTATATAATATATATATATATATATATATATAATATATATATATATATATAATATATATATATATATATATTATATATATATATTTTATTATATATATATCTATATAGTATATATATATATATATATATATAATATATATATAATTATATATATATATATATATATATATATATTATATATATATAGTATAATATATATATATATATATATATATATATATATATATATATATATATATATATATATATATATATATTGGTTTTGCACCGGAGATCCGGCTCCGGCTCTGACAATTCCGGATATCCGGCCTTTTTGCTACTCTCCCTCTCCGGCCTTAGTTTTTGTGTAGCCTTATTTAATAATAATAAAAAAAAAATTCTTACTTTGCAAAATTTATTTTCCGATTTTTTTTTTAAATTAATAAACATATTTTTAGGACTAGAACAAGGGAAAGAAACTTAAGAAAGTAAAGAAACTAAAATTACTGTTTTATAACATTTAATAAATGTGTTAGAAAATAAACACGAAAACTTCGAAAACTGTAATATCTCTGGGGTGACCGCAGATGGAGGACGTAAAGAGAAGGAGTTTAAATACAGCATAAAAAACAGATGAAGCAAAAGAGTTCCACAGAATAGAGGTGGCTGGAAAGAAGGAACCACAACAATGAACAGCCTGTGGCTCCCAATATTCACACAGAATTAACGAGAAATGTGCGCGACGCAATGGTGGCGAAATGCGGAGGTCAGGTCCCTCGAGCACCTACGGTTGATAGTAAAGAAATAGTGCACCAATGTCACGTTGCAGAGATAGAAGGCCAGTTGGGTAAAATACTTTTATATTAAAAGTAGGGGACAGTTTATTAGTCTTTTGTCTCAAAAAGACAATCCATATAGTATTCATAACATAGCATGGCCACCTTCCTTCAATGAAATTGTCGTGGCTACTACTCTAATTTTGAAGAACTTGTTCAATTAATAAAAATATAACATAAGTTTTAACGAACTTCAACTATGTTATCGCGACTTCTTCCAACCGTCGGAATATAAACCGCCGTTAACATCTATAGAAAGTGGTGACAATGATCGAGGAAGCCTAGATATACATATTCATAAATCTGTCCCCTATTCTCCAGTCCCTCTTCAAGCTAAAGTTCATGCAGTGACAGCACGAGTCCATCTGTCCACCGACCTCACTGTCTGTTCAATTTACCTGGCTCCGGGTAGCGAGTTTACTAAGGCCGCCTTAGCTGACCTTTTAAGCAGCTCTCCACTCCGGTTTTTATACTGGAAGATTTCAAACTTCGGCACCCCTTATGTGGCCACTAAGTCTAAGATCCTTGTTGATCTCCTAACCCTTTTCCCTGGGATGCCTTAACACAGGGCTCCCTACACATGAACGTTTAGATACACACTCTTCTTCCTGTATAGATATTTCCTTTTGTTTCCATTCTTTTATTTTCTTATGATTTTTTTAACGGCCATGGCTATTACCCAATAGCCTTAAATGAACTTGTACGGAGCAAAATGTTAAAACCCCATTTCCGCTGGCATTATGATCGAGTAGAGTGGGTTCCGTTTCATCAGGTCACAGCTATTCCACTCTCACCCTTTAACAAGCGGTTTCCGATTCATTGATTGATGCTGCCTATAACTTCTTCCAGCAAGTTATCATCACAGCAGCAGAAGCTTGCATCCCGCGTTCTTCCTCAGGCAACCCTTCGTGGTCCCAAGAGTGTGCACAAGCTAACCGGGATATGAAAAAACTCTACAGGCAATACTAACGGACTCGCACCACCCCAAACATGATTATTTTTTAAACAGCTGCTGCAAGATTACGTCGAATTAATCGCCAAACACGTAAGTTATTAGTTATATTTATACCGAAATTATTCTTCGACTGTCAACTTCACAACTCCCCTTCCTTCAGTGTGGAAAGTTGTACAGAAATTTTTCTCAACGCTCCGACTACTCTCCACCCACAGTTCTCCGTTATGGGCCTATATTCCAGATACGATCTCTACTACAGCAGCTGTTGCAGATGCATTAGGTTAACGTTTTGCTAGGCATTCGAGTTCTTCCCGCTATCCTGAAGCCATCCAAAACTTGCGAATTAACACTGCACAGCCAGACTTTTCAACAGCGAAAGGGAAAGATCATGCCTATAACCGTCTTTTTACACTTGCAGAGTATCAAACTGCACTGGCGAAAAGTAAAGACGGTGCCTTTGACCCAGTCATAATTTCGTACATAGTGCTCCGTCATATTTACCCCTCTGCATCAGTGTTCTTGGTGGATCTATATAACAGAATCTGGATCGGATCCTCCTTTCCATCTATTTGAACTACAGCTTTTGTAAACCCTATTTCCAAGCCTAGAAAGGATCCGAAGTCTGAGGACAACCAAAAACCAATTTCGCTGACTGTCATACATGCAAATTAATGGAGAAAATTATTTCAGGCCCCCTTCTCATTGTTCTGGAGAGTCACTTTGCTTTTTCAAACTTCCAGTTTGGTTTCCGCAAAAATCTTTCGACCACGGATCCCTTGGTAAGACTGGGCCATTACATCCGGGAAGCCTTTTCGACTGGCGGGATAATTTTTGGTGTTGTTTTTGACATTGAAAAAAAACTTATGACATCACATGGAGAACTGGGGTTTTTCTTAAACTCCACTCGATCGGTTTCCGAGAACATCCCCCTCTCTTTATTAAATGCCTTCTGTCAGACAGATCCATCCAAGTTTGGTGCTATTCTGCTCTATCACGCCACTTCATTCTAGATGAAGGCGTTCCACAGGGCAGTGTTGTAAGTGTATTATTTTTTGCTCTCGTTACTTCTATCACAGCGACGGACAATTTTTATCTCTATGTTGATGATCAGGCACTATACATTGCCGGTACCAGACTGCCATTTCTTGAACGGCAACTCCAACTAGCTATTGAGAATATTTCCCATTTGGGAACTCCCATTTCTCACCCACCAAAACCTCAGCAGTACTATTTAGGAAAAAAGTTAGTAGAAGAACCTTTTACCTTCTTCTCGCGAACCTAACCTTATATGGTTAACCCATTCCAGTAACTTCGCAAGTCAAATTTCTAGGCCTCATTCTAGATGACCACATAACATATGCACCGAACATTAAAGTCCTGTAAACGACTTGTAATCGTGTGATTGACCTATTCCGCCATCTCACCTAAAAAAATATTCGGGTTCTGATCACGTTTCTTTTACGTCTCCACATTGCCCTAATCCGATCGAAGTTGGACTCTGGCTGCGTAGTGTATGGTTAGGCTTCCCAAACTCTACTACACCTGTTAGATCCCGTCCAAAACGAGATGATCAGTATCTCCACTGGAGCCTTCCGATCGTCCCCCCGAGTAAGCCTTGAAGTTGAATCTAATTTGATGCCACTCTCTCTCTTCGAGGGGAATACATTATGTGCACAAGTTATCTTCGCTTTCAAACCCCAGTATCATCTGCTCTGATACCGATTCTGCGAGAGATTCCTCAGAATCATCTCTACTGGCCATTTGCAAACACAATTTATAACATCCTTAACTTCCTCAACATCCCTTTGCAAAATGTGCTACCGTTCTCTTATGATGAAGGGTATACAGCTTGGCTATTCCCTGCTCCCACCATCTGCCTGGTCCTTATATATCTCTCTTCAAATCCAGCCACCCCTCTGCCCTGTTAAAGGCAACATTCTTGTCTTCCGCAGTTCACGGTGAATCTATTTCAATGTTTACTGACGGCTCTAAAACATGGGACAGTGTAGGTGGATATGCTGTCTTTTCTGACCGTACCCTCTCTCATACCCTCCCCCTCATGCTTCAATCTTTACAGCAAAATTAATTGCTATAATGATTTCCCTCTCACGAATTTTATTCCTTAACCAAGACCACTCTTATGTCATTTAATCGGATTCGCTCATCACCTTCTGAACGCTTAAAGGCCACCTATTCTAAAAACACAATGGTATATGTTGTATAACAATTTCTTCGGCTGCTCCACTCTCGCAAGAAACAAATAACACTATTAAAAATTATAAATTAACCCCTCTCACGTAGGGGTGACTGACAACGAAATCGCCGACAGAGTGGCCAGATTGGCCGCCTCCCCTTTCCTTAGCTGTTCTAGGTAACCTTCCGGATGCCATTCGACAAGGTCGCCTCCCATCAACTGATTATTATCCTGCTTTCCGTCACGTCAAGAGTTCAGGTTTTATTGTCAGGAGTATTGGGCGACTGATCAGCGAGGGGCGAAACTTAGAAATATAAAGTCGAAGATTTGCACGCCTCTACATTGGTCATACCAACAGCACTCACAGCCACTACATGTCACGGGATCCTCATACCATCTACAAATTATGCTGTCACCATACCCCGCAATTTGTTCACCACATCTTCAGTGATTGTCTTCAACTGTACCACATTCGCCGTCGTCATTTTACCTCTCTATGGCCCATAACCAGGGCTTGATTAACCATTAAGCAAAATAAGCACGTGCTTAGGGCATCAAGGGAAGGGGGCACCACAGAAATTTGAATTAGCTTTTTTTGTTTGAAAGTTATAACATGGTTAGAATAGGAATTTAGCTTTTTTTAAAATGGGATTTAGCCTTAAAAAGTGAAATTTATAACGTGATGAATTTGAAATATATGAAGTAGCTGCAAAGAAAATGCTACCAGATGTTGATTACAAGGCAGCCCATTTTTCATGTAAAGATTTTAGAAGCGAAGACCTTCCACAAAAGGGAGACACTAGAGGAGCAGCAAATAATATTGCAAATCAGATGCAAGAGCTGGAATTCGTTTTTATGTTGAATTTTTGGAATGAGATTTTGCAAAATTTTCAGAGTAAGCCAAGTTCTACAAAATGAGGATGTGAACTTAAAAACATGTGCAGATCTGTATGGATCATTAGCTGACCAACTGTGCACTTCACGAGATGAATTTGAAAGATATGAAGCAGCTGCAAAGGAAATGCTACCAGATGTTGATTACAAGGCAGCTCAAACTCACAAACGTATCAGAAATAAGGTACCCAATGACGGAGATGCACCAGAAGTATATCTGAATGCGAGGGATAAATTTCGTGTCACCACCTTTTACACAATTGTTGACAAACTTGAAACTGAGATGACAAGAAGAGGAGAGATATACAAAGAAATAGCAGAGAGGTTTTCTTTTCTAAGTGATGTGCGTGTGCCACATAATGCCACTTTATCATCTACTGAAATTGAAAGGTATTCTCAGTGCTGTCAAAAGCTAATTGATGCTTACCCAGAGGATTTCAACACTAATTTCTCAGCTGAGCTTCAGCAGTTTCACTTGTATGCGTACTATAAATTCAATGCAACAAAAATTGTAAAAACAAGATTTAGTCATGTTGAACTTTATAAAATGATTGTAGAGGACAATATTGATGTGTCACAATTGTTCAGCTGAGTATTCATTTTATAAGTATATTAAAAATCCCATCAGAACAACTATGCAACAAGACAGGCTGGATGCCTTATCTCTACTAAGTATAGAAGCAGATGTGTTACATAAGATTAGTTTTGAGGATCTGATCAAAGACTTTGCAATTAAAAAAAGTAGGAGAAAACTTTTCAACTATAAATAAAATGGATGTATACAAAATGTAAACGTTATTTTCAATCTTTCAGAAAATTTTGTTTAACTTTAAAAAATAATATTTTTTTATGGTTTATTACTGTTCATATTTTAAATTACATGTATATGGGCACCAAAATCTTATAAGTGATTAGGGCCTCTAAGGGCCTTACTCTGGCCCTGTCCATAACACCTTCTAAAAGGCTATCCTATATCTTGCCTGAATTCTCCCACTTTAATAGTAACTATTTTCTCTTACTTTCAAGAATTGAACATTTTTCACATTATATAATTTTTTAATAAAATATATAGGCAATACATAATGCAAGGACATTTTATTATTTATCTTTTTATTTAGTTTTTTTGAATGAATATTCATTTCGCCATCCAATTTTTTTTTTTTTTGACATAACATTTAAAACAAATGAGCCAAGACCCAGGACCCACCCATGGAGTTGAATATTCAACCCTGTGTGGCCACTTCCTTATGATCCGTGGTGTGTCTTGTACACACACCACACACACACCACACACAACACACACAAACACACTACACACACAACACACACACACACACACACACACACACACACACACACCACACCACACACACACACACCACACACACACACACACACACACACACACACACACACCACACACACACACACACACACACACACACACACACACACAACCAACACACAACACACACACCACACATATATATATATAATATATATATATATATATATATATATTAATATATATATATATATATATATATATATATTATAGATATATAGATAATATTATATATATATATATATGTTTGAAGTTGCATGATAACCAAGCAAAACGTATAGACTTTCAAAGAACCTATTAGATTAAAAGTTCGTAAATATATGTGGAACCTAAAAATCATCGAAGTTTGTTTTTTTATATTATTATTCACGGAAATATTTAGAAAGTTTTTTTTTTTATTTTCCCCATTTAGGGGGCTCGAGCTGAGGGGACAGAGGGGACGAAGTCCCCTCCGTCGTCCACCGGGAGGCCGAGAGACCCCGACTCCTGCCATCTTTGCGGTTTACCTAATGGTATGTCCTTTAGTTAAAAAAGAATAATTTTAATTCCCTTTACAATGTGGTATTACTTTAACTATATAACTAAAGGAATAACATGGGGTAAACTGCAAAGATGGCAGGAGTCGGGGTACTCTCGGGCCTCCTGGTGGACGACGGGGGGGACTTCGTCCCCTTCTGTCCCCCGACAGATCGAGTCCACTAAATGGGGAAAATAAAAAAAAACTAAATATTTCCAATGAATAAATAAATAAATTAAAAAAAAACGATGATTTTTAGGTTCAACATATATTTACGAAACTTTTAATCTAAATAAAGTTCTTTGAAAAGTCTATAGTTTTGCTTGGTTATTATGCAACTTATTATATATATTATATAATATATATAATATTATATATATATATATAATATATATATATATATAATATTATATATATATATAATATATAATATATATATAATTATATATATATATATATATATATATATATATATATATATAATATATATATATATTGCTAGCATAATTATTTATCTTTCAGATATTTTAATCGACACTAAAATGTTTTTTCAATTATGGGAGAGATCAATCTCGGTGTCAGTCAAAATTTTGTTTCCTCAAAGATACGCAATGAAGTAAGTTATATTTGATAACACTAACTTACAATTTCAATGTAATTTGCTTTAAATTATAATATGCGGCTGCTATAGCAAATAGCAATTGCAAAGATGAAAAACGTGTGTCAGTTTTTTCTTTGGACTAACTTGGTTATTGAAAACTATAAACATTTACTGGAATTATTTTAACTAGTTAAGTCTTCAGGATGAAAATCATTGACAATTCTTTCCGTCCCAGGCTCCAAATTGGATCTAGCCCTTAAGGGCTAGATCCAGTTTGGAGCCTGGGACGGTTAAGAGCCTTTTTTATTTGACGACGTCTTATATTATTCATTCATTGTAGAGATTAATAGGAACCTCTCACGGTTTCCTTCTTAATTCTTTTTTTTAAGAGATAAAAGCAAGGAAATTCCTTACGTTTGGTGAGCATTTTCACGAATTTGCGCTAAGTTTGACTTATTCGGGCTTAGTTTACTACTTGAAATGTAATTGAACACTTTCAGAAATAAAAAGTAAAGCCTTAACATGCATCTGCAAATAATCTAATATCCAATTAATAACGTTGCTTTTATTTGTATCATTAAATTTTGACCAATGAAAATTGTTTTAGCATTCACAAAAAAGGCGGAAAACCATTTTCCATATTTTGTGTGATTGTAAGTTTACCATATTTTATGATCAGAAATACGGGACACACACACACCCATATATATATATATATATATATATATATATATATATATATATATAATCTATATATATATATATTAATATAATATAATATATATATAGATATTATATATATTAATATATTATATATAGTATTATATAATATATATATGTAAGGAAACTTATCTTAAAAGGTATTAACTGGATATATATCGAACGAACATGTAATCGTTTTTTTGATTTTTTTAAAAGAAAAGTGAGTTAAGGTTGCAATAGTTTTTTTTTTTTTTTAACGAAAGGAATACCAAAGATTAAATCGCCAAGATGAAAAGAGTCAGGGTCTCTCGAGCTCAGTGGGAACAACAGAAGGAGAATAATTACAACCCACAACTCGTCCCCTCCCGTCGGCTCGAGCCCCTTAAAAAAGAATGAAAAAAGAAGTATAAAAAAAAAAATATTAATATAAAGAATTAACATGATAAAAAAAAAGCAATTGCTGGAACTCTCGGGGATCTTTCTAATTGGAGTTTTAGCTAACACTTCACACTGCAGGGATGCACGAGCAGAGTTCTGCGATCTTCGATGTC
>JABUQX010011336.1:32500-42500 GCA_015478945.1 Trachelipus rathkii | reverse complement strand
AATAAAAAAATAAAAAAATTTTGTTAATTAATTATAGTAATAAGATTAGAAGGCCTATTTAGAGACTTTTATTGGTTTTCGTTAAAATAAATAGAAAAAGACTTTCTATTAAAATTTTTTTTTTTTTTTGTTACTTAAAGAATACCATAAGGGTTATAACGCCCGATGCAGGAGTCGGGATCTTCTCGGCTTCGGAACTAGCGGTAGATTATTCCCCCCCTCCGGGGGGGTCTCCGAACCCCCGCTCTTTGGTATTTGGGTGGTCGCGGGGTCCTCCGCCCCTCCCCTACGGTATGGAAAACATCCCCCCTATGTTCCCCGTCGGGCTCGAGCCCCCTAGTGTTTGCCGTATTTAAAAGCAAAAAAAATTTCTTATTTTTTTTACATTTTTCCTATGTGAAATTTTACGAGGATTCCAAAAAATGTATTCCTTTTCGCTGTAGCTATTGTAGTTTTTGAAATATATATATATATATATTTTTTTTTTTTTTTTTTTTTACATTTTCTGGACCAGCATTGGAACCAGCATTCCACCAATGTATTCCGTATTACTGTAGCATTAATAGTTTTAAGATACATATGACGGCTAATCCAGACGCTGCCATATAATATATATATTTAGTGATGGGACGATTCCAAATTTTCAGCCGATGCCGATTCCGATACCGATACCATCAAAAAGGGCCGATACTACCGATACCGATTCCAATTCTGTTATATATAATAATGACTATAATATATAATATATATAAATATATATAATATATATATATTTTAAATATAATATATATATATTATATATATATAATTATATATATATTAATATAATATATATATATTATAATATATTATATATAATATATATATATATATATATGCCAAATTTTGCTAAATCAACAACTAATTTTAGATATTTAAAACTTTATAAATTAATGTTATAGAATTCTCTTATATTTTATCTTTGCTAAAGAAGTAATTAGTTAATTACCTTTTATTTATTTAACCACTGAAAAATAATAGCAATATTTAAAAATCTTACATTAAATGAACAATTTTGTCATTTTTTGTTTTAAAAAGAAATTCCTTCTTTAATTTACTAAAAGCTAAGATCTTGAAGCAAGAATTATCATTATTATTGCAGTCAAAGCGATGACTCTAAATTGATAGTTCAAAAAACATTAACATTTCTCCCGATTTTGAGTGCATCCGATTTTTTAGGAGAATAAATTGATCCTCCAATCTGAAGTCTGTCACTTTCCACGGAAAAGGGGGGCAAGCTTAAATATTTTCTAGCAAGGACACCCAAATGCTGAAAGGTACCTTTTATTTGATGACCACCATTGTAAGGGACTTTCTGAATTTTTAATGTTTCATATTTTGATATTGGCTGATTTCTACTTTTATAACATCTTCAATTTTTTCAATATATGTCTTTCTCCTTAGGAATGAGTTTCTTGCTGTTTTTAAAGTCTTTTCTCTTTAAATTCCGAAAAAACAGCTTTCAAAATTGAAGTTAAAACTATTATTTCAGTATCACTTTTTTCGTTCTTTTTGATAAATGAGAAGAATCTGAAGATTGGTTTAAAAGTAGTGGAAACTGTTTTCCTTTCCTTTATACAACATATATCTTCGCACATCCATTGCTTAAGATTATCTTCCACTTTTTTATTGTTATATTCTCAAGGAATGTAGTTTTAAAGCGTGGTTCAAGATAGGTAGCAAGCACCAAGATTCTTATCAGTAAAGTAAATGCTGAATCTATTTTTTACTGAATTTCTCGCTATACTGTAGACCCAAGTCCTCAAATAGTCCTTTTTTTCTGACTCTTTTTAAAAAAAAAACTGCAAATCACTTCATATTTGGGATTTTGCCGATGCCATTGATTCCTTGTGGCTCAAGTAAATTTGTACAATCAACAAAAATTTTAAGTATTTTAGCAATTTTTCAAAGAACTTTCCTTGGTTTCTAAGCAGCCGTCTTTTGTTCAAAAAATTTTTGAAAGCATATTATACTGGCTATTACATCTGGTTCGTACATCCTGAATAAATCTGTGCTGAGGTAAATAAATCTAGTTTGATATTCTTCATACTGGCAATAGCTTGAGGCGAGTGATTAAATGATCTACGATTTGTTTGATATGGATATATTTTTTTCACGTCCCTTTGTTCCAAATATGCCATCATTGAGAACTAGTGTCAAAGAGTGTAAAAAGCAAGTTAATTTCTGGAATCCTGCTTGTGTACTCCTGCAGCCATATTAGGTGTCGTTATCCCTTACAATAACGTGAATTTATTAGTTAGGAATATTGAAATTTTCCATAAACATTGAAGACAATCATTTATATTAGATGCTGTGCGAGATACGTGAAAAGGTGAAACTCGAAGATATAGCTTTTATATTTCCCAATAGGCTCCAATTATTACAAGCTTACAAGGCAAATATTTCACTGCTCACTTACGAGTTCAGGGGTATATAATTATCAAAAACATATTACATAACATGACTAACGAAACATTGTCAAATGTCTGCCTCACCATGACTGTCTGAGAAATCCTAACATGATATATTAAGCTCTACGTAAAGATGCGCCGCCCAATCCAGTTTCTTTATTTAAATAGAATTAAGGAAGAAACTGAAATTAAAGAATCAATACGGCAGATTCGAATATTGTCTTTGAAAATATCAAAAGATCGAATAAAAAAATTATTTTCAGATTGTATACCAAAAGAATCGGTCAAAGAATCGGTTACAAGTTTGCCGATTCCGATTCGATTCCTGAAAAACAGCCGATTCCTCCGATTCCGATGCCGATTCCGATTAAGCGTCCCAATCATAATTATAATATATATATATATTATATATATATATATATATATATATATATATATATAATATTATAATATTATAATAATATATATATATATAAAGATA
This sequence comes from Trachelipus rathkii, assembly GCA_015478945.1. Lineage (NCBI taxonomy): Eukaryota > Metazoa > Arthropoda > Malacostraca > Isopoda > Trachelipodidae > Trachelipus > Trachelipus rathkii. The sequence goes on along the minus strand of JABUQX010011336.1, from coordinate 39,569 downwards.
TTATAGTATAATTATATATATATATATATATATAATATATATATATATATATATATATATATTACAACGGCTCCCAGGAAGTGTCAAGACCCTGGCAGCGGGGCCAGCACTTTTCTGTATCTTCCTCTATCTTCCAGCTCCTACATCAACAGCAATCCATGTCTTCTCAATGAGCCCTCCACTGAGCTCTCCCATCTCTTCCTAGGTCTTCCTCTTGGACTCGTTCCCTCCGGTCTCCACTACCATCTCTTCTTGGCCATTCTCCCCTCTTGCATCCTCTCCAGGTGTCCCCAACACCTCGATCTGGCTGCATCCATCTTATTCCTTCACTCCAACCTCCTCTCTTATTCTTTCGCTCTCAAAGCGTAAATCTCCGCCAACTGTATTCTACTATCCTCTCTTATGGCAGTACTCCATGTCTCTGCCCCATATAGTAAAATCGGTGTCAACACACCTTCAAATATCACCCTCTTCACCTCTACACTAATTTGTCTATCCTTCAGTATCTACACTGCTCTTACAGCTCCCCCATACTGAGCTATCCTACTGGTGATCTCTTGTACATTTCCTCCCTCTCTTCCAAATACTCCACCTAATTACCTACATTTCTCCACATATTTATCTCAGTCCCCTCCACCTCTATTCTCAACTCTCTCCCTCCTTCTTCTCTACTGACCACCATGATCTCTGTCGTTTCTGTGTAAATAGTCAAACCGGCCTCTCTAAGCCTATTAGCAAAACATATCACTACCTCTCTCAACCTGTCTCTCTCTTCGCTCCAGCACGACAAGTCATCCGCATAAGCCAAAATATCACCGTCCAAATCTCCAATATCCTTTCTTTATCACTACATTCAGATACGATACAAACAAAATATGTGACAACACGTTTCCTTGTTTAACCCCTGTTCTCACCTCGAACCATTCCTCCTTATTCTCATATTCTGTTCTTACATTACATTTACTATTCCTATGCAAACTCTCCAGAGCTCCTCTCAACTTTCTAACTACTGTATATTCTCTCTCCAGCACTCTCCCAGTCTCTGTCTAGGCACTGAATCGAAAGGTTTCTTCAGATCTATGAAAACTATATATGCTCGTTTGTTGTATTCCCATACCTTTCCCAAATCAAAGATCGACTCTACATAAGATTGGCAGATTTTAGCTATTTGGCCTGCAAATTTACTTATATATTTAAATTCTCAACTACAAAAAATTCCTTTTCAGGATGCTAAAAAATTATTTCTGTACTAATTTTTTCACGTTGCTGAACACAAATTTGTTGATATTATGCAAGATTTTTTAGAAGTTATCGTTGAACAAGAATTAAAATTTGGTTCGTTATTTGACTAATATTGGATAACATATATATATATATATATATAATATATTATCATATATATATATATATATATATATATATATATATATATATATATATATATATATATATATATATATATATATATATATATATATATATTAATTATATAATATATATATATATATATATATATATATATATATATATATATATATATATATATATATATATATATATATATATATATATTAACTAGCTCATTCAATTTGTTAGACTTGTTAATAGTATTGTGTCTGAGGTCCAGTGGAGCATTTAATCGTAATGTAAACTATATAACATATATTTTAAGTATTAATATTAAAGAAACCATTTTAAAACCAGGTATTTTGTTTGTGTAAATAACTTTAATAATATTTCTATATTTTCAGAGAAAAAAAATACTTTGACTTAGGGCAAATAATTAATTTTTTGCATTTCTTTTATTTTCCATTAATGATTATAATGTAAATTTATTATCATTTAAAGGTTTAACTAGGTATCATGAAAATTTATCAATTGTTTATGAGGACTGTAACAAGTATATTGTGCCTAAGCATTTTTGTTTTCATGTAAAGTAATCATAGGTTTATCTTCATATAAGAAGAATTTTTTAAAATAAAATAAAGGATACATGAGTGTAATAATTTTTAGTTTCATTTTTAACATATATAAATGATGTATAAAACTATAATTTTGCTCTTTACTCGGAGTTAAATAATATCATACTATTACGAACCTCACACACAGTATATATATATATATATATATATATATATATATATAATATATACTATATATATATATATTTATTTATTTTTTATATACAACACACACAATATATATATATATATATATATATATATATTATATATAAATATATATATATATACTATATATATGATAGTATATATATATATATATATATATATAATATATATATATATATATATATATATATATATATATAGTATATATATATAATAGTATATATATATATATATATATATATATGGACATTTATAAGAGGTTGACTCCGTTTATACGGGGAAATTTTCGATAAGAAAAAACAAACGAAGTTTCGGGCCTTTTCTTTTATTGCTGGCAAATTTCATTATTTATATAGCGTTAGTTTGCATTTTTTAATTTTTTAAGAAAAACTAAGCAAAGATTTTATAATTATTATTTATTATTATTATTATTTATTATTGATTATTATTATTATTATTATTATTATTATTATTATTAAATAGGGTTAATTTAGTTTTTTCTAATTTCTTTCATTTTTATTATTTGATTTTTTTATTATTATAATTTATGGTTATTTTATTTTAAAAAAAAACTTTTCCCCCCCGGACCCGCGAGCTTGCGAGCGGGGGCACCCCGCTCTGCGGGGAACGGGGGGATGATATAGAGGGGGGGGCCGAAGGCCCCACCCCGGATCAAAAACATAAAATAATATAAAAAATATTCAAATATCAATTTAGTTATTGTCAAAGGTGTTCTACAAACTTTACGAACATTCATCAAATTTAAACTGAAACAAAAATAGCCTAAGCACGGCCTTAAGCTACTTCATTTTTTATAAGACTATAAGTGTGAAGCACAAAAAAATATATGTCAATTTCTTTTTTAATTTTTGTTTAATATTAATTAAATTACATTTGAAAAATATCCAGTATTTACTAATGTATTTAACCTCAAAATCATGTGAAAAGTACGTACATTTTTTATTGAATTTTCGTTCCTGGCAGGTCAAACATCTTATAAAATTAGCCTTATATATATATTTATGATTATATATATAGTATATATATATATATACTATATATACTATATATATATATAATATATATATATATATATATATATTATATATATATATATTATATATAATACTTATATATATATATATTTTGTTTATTTAAATTATATAAGTTGTTGACTCCTTCATATTAGGTTGAGGTGTAATTTTAGGTTAAAATTTGGGTTAGTTAAGTTAGGTTAGGTTATTTCAGGTTAGGTATAGGGTTTAGGTTACCAAACAAATTAATGAAAGTTTACCCGTAAAATTATTAAGAAGTAACGTATACATTAAGTTATCTTATTTTCGGCTCCTGGAGTCAACAGCTATAGAATAGCCATATATTAATAAATTTTATTTAATTTTATAAAATAATATATATATATATATATATTTATATAATTATATATATATATAATATATATATAATATTATATATATAAATATTATATATTATATATTATATATATAATATATATATATATATATATGATATATATATATATATAATATTAATAACCTCTGTGTGAGGTTCGGTCATATTATTAATGTATAATTTAACTCCGAGTAAAGAGTATAAATAAGCAGATTGTATTTCTTCCGTTCGAGAGTTCGAAAAACACTCTTTTAAAGACGCTAGGTTAACATTTGTTTAAGAGTGAAATGATACCACAAATTGGAGTTTCCTGAAAATTATGAATATAAGAGTTTAAAAACTGTCTTTTTAAAGATGGGAAGCTAACACTTTATCAAGAGTCAAATGATATCCCAAAAAAGTTTGTTTAAGTCATGAAAAGAGTTAACTTTACTAAAAAAAAAAAACATACAACAAAAAAAAACATTATTTAACAGCTCTGACCAGTATAATAATAAAACTCTTAAAGGAATATATGACAAATATACGACAGATTTTATATAATAAAGAGAGAAGTTAAATTTTGGTTCTTACAGAGTTTACAGTGTAGTTAGAAAAGAAATAGGTTTGCAATAAGTTTCAAGTAAACTGCAGCTTCAGCTGTTAGTTTCTACTTGCTTGATAAACTATTTTCTTTTAAAATTGTTAGTAATTCGTTTCTGTTTCTTATTCTTTATTCTTATTTACTTAAGTTTATATCATTAATAAGAAGAATCTAAATTCTTGCTTGAGTGCATAAAAGGCGGTTGGCGCAACAGGATATTTATTTGGCACCCGCCGTAAATATAATTTACAATAAGAATTCCAGTTGGATTAAATATTTACTATTTTTCAATTATTATTATATTATATTATTATATATTATTATTATTAGTTATTATTAAATTTGATTATTATTATTTATTGATTATTATTATTATTATTTATTATATTTATTATTATTATTATTAATAATAATTAATTTATTATTAATTTATTTAAATTTTTATTTAAATTTCAATTTTTTTTTTAATTTTTATTTAAATTTTCGCTTTATTTTATTTATTTTATTATTTTTTATTTAATTTTTTTATTATTATTATTATTATTATTATTATTATTATTATTATTATTATTATTATTATTATTATTATTTGATTTTAAGCGTTTTTTAAGAAGTAACCTGAATTTCAGTTTTAGAATAGTCAAAATTTATATGAAGGGGACACTTCCCGAAGCAAAGGCAAACAACATGTTTGTTGTCTGGAACTTCTGGTCTCTCTCACAATTTACCTAGAATGGTAAGTCATCTGTATATATATATTATATAAATATAATATATATTATATAATATATATAATATATATATATAGATATATATATATATATATATGATATAATATATATATATTATATAATATACTATATACTATAATATATATAGTATATTTCGCCATTTTTATTATTCTTCTTATATCAAACTTTATTGTAATACACAAACTTAGGAACCTAAGATATATATATATAAAAAAAAATTATAACAATAATCATAATAATAAAAATAATAGTAATAATAATAATAATAATAATAATAATAATAATAATAATAATAATAATAATAATAATAATAATAATAATAATAATAATAATAATAATAATAATAATAATAATAATAATAATAATATCGAAAAAAATTTAAGTGAATCACGAATGTGTGTTGAATAATAATAATAATAATAATAATAATAATAATAATAATAATAATAATAATAATAATAATAATAATAATAATAATAATAATAATAATTTTAGTAAAATAACGCGAAGTTCTTTATCCTATATCCTAAAGAAAATTAAGTTATTGAAAAGAATAGTTAGTTAATGTTAAAAGTAGGAAACAACTCACCTCCTCAAGCATGAAGTATTACTTGGAATTGATAGTTTTGTGGAGAAATTTTTCCTTTTTATATGTTTCTATATGATCAAAAAGTTCGAAGTACAATTTGATGTTGATATTTGGAATAGATGGACTTTTAGATATTGTAGTACAAAAGTTATTTGTATTTGGCAAATAGGTGAATGATTAAGAAAGACCTTTGTGATATAGATACATGTATTTTAACAGATAAATGATTTTATCTGTATGACAAGAAAATGAAATTTTAATTTGATCTATTGACTGAAGTCAATATATATATATATATATATTTTTTTAATAATAATATATATATTTATATGTATATATACTATATTATGATATTATATTATATATATACAAATAATATATAATATATATATATATATAAGTATAAAATTATATATATATATAATATATATTATATATAGTATATTTATATGATAGGCATATTGTCGATTCTGTACTGGTAACTACCGAAGTGTAGTTTTTCCAGTTCTTTGAGTCAAAGTTTTTGCGAGATTGAGTCTTTGGCGATTGACTCTCTTTTCACTCACCCTCACTCTCTCTCTCTTCGTCCCTCTATATATAGTATATATATATATATTAATATATATATAGTATATATATATATATATATATATATATATATATATATATATAGTATATATATACTATAAATCTATATATATATATATATATATATATATATATATAATATATATATTTATATATATAATATAGGTGTTTTACCGGTATATATATATATATATTATATTATATATATATATATATATTATAGTATATATATATAATATATATATATATATAATATATATATATATATATATATATAGGTTAGGTTAGGGTTAGGTTAGGTTAGGTTAGTTAACTTAATGTACCTAACTAACCATACCTTGACCTAACCTAGGCCTAAGCTGATGACATTATATATATATATATATATATATATTATATATATATATATATATATATATATATATATATATATATATATATATATATATATATTATATATATATATATATATAATCAGAGGTGGGCACCCCGCTCATTTAGGGGTAGTCCGCTAGCGCACCTCCGCACCTCGAGAAAAGGTAGTCCGCTAGCGCTCCTCCGCACTTATTCAGACCATCAAACCTCCGCTATCGCTAGTCCGCACGTCCGCACGTCCGCACGTCTCCCGCTAATAATGTGCGACTTCACAAAAGATTTTAATATTAAATACTAAAAGTTTATATCCATACAAAAAAAATTATTTATAATATTATATGAAAAATTGAATGAATATTTACAAAATCTCAAGATTTTCTACTTCCTCATCAATGTCGTCTTCTAAGGACAAGATATCCATATTACCTTTCAAAAAGATTAGGTGCTCAAAATAAAAAGCAGTTAAGGCTGACCTCTTTGCCCTCAAAATATCCCCACAATACTGAATATTCGCTCTACAGCCCGCAGAACTAGGGAGAGGCTGTATTATATTCTTATGACAACAATTCAAAACAAATTCCTGCCTATACTGAAAGGAAAAAGATGTCCTTTGGTGAGAGGAGTGCTGGTTTGTCACTTCAAG
>JABUQX010011336.1:27500-30000 GCA_015478945.1 Trachelipus rathkii | reverse complement strand
TGTACATTGAAATCTCCTAAATAGAGAACCTCAGCAGTGAAAAGAATATTTTTAATACAGTGCACCTACTTAACCAACGGGCATTGCTATGATAGGGCAATCCATATGGAATATCAATGTCATTCAAGAAGTCATCAAATTGTCGGTGATTTATGACACGACTACGTATAAAATTAATACTTTTTAATACAATTTCCATAACATCATTCATTTTAAGAGCTTTGCAACAAAGCATTTGCGATATATAATGCAATGAACTCCATAGAGATTATGATCTTTATTCACGAACTGCAATTTTTTACTTTAATCTTGAAATTACATCTTAATCACTCCCAATTATTTGGGGAGCACCATCTGTAATAACACTCACTAATCTTGCTCCATTCAATATTTAATTTATCTAAAAGAATAACCAAAGAATGAAAAATAACATCACCTGTTGTTTGGTTTTTCATAGGAACTAACTATAAAATCTTACATAATGCATATATTCTCATCAACTTCTCGAATGAATAAAGCTGTGCTACGTCAGTAATGTTAGTACTTTCATCAATAGCAATGGAAAATGACAGAAAAGGCTGAGTTTTATCTTTAAATTGTTAATATAATTTTCAGAAAAATCCAGAGTGCGCTGTAGCATTTCTTGACAAGGATATATGTGAAAATGATTTACGCTTTTCAGGACATACTATTTCCGTACCTTTAATATACAATGTTTAATAAATGCATTTTCGGAAAAGTGGTTTGACGAAGTGACTATTTAATCCGCTATAATATAGTTAGCTCTTACTGTAACATCACTATTATTATTTATGCTTTTTAAAAAATTCATAAATATATATATATATATATATATATATATATATATATATATATATATATATATATATATATATATATATATATATATCTATAAAATATCTCCCTCGATGATTCTTCACTCACTAGGATTAGATCCCGGGCCCTCACAGACGGAATAGCAAGTGTGTTAATCAGTGATCACTTGACCGCGATGAGCTGAAAAGATACGCGACTTCAACCCAAGCAAGAGAACTTGTCAATGAGGAATAAAGGACTGCCTATGTTGGGTCGAATACCTCAGCCTCACATCTCGCTCACACTCGGGTCAAAGGCAACACGGACCCATGTAAGGAGAAGCACTTTCAAAAACCAGAGTTATAGGCAGTCACTTGCAGCTCTATTGACAGGTTTGCTAACTGAGGATTTAAGTCCAGGCTTTGGCTCATCGCAGCAAAGTGGCCAGCACACTTGCTATTCCGTCTGCAGGCAGGATCCATTGCAACGGTAGTCACTCGAAGAAGATTGTTTGTATAAAAAATAATCTGAAGAATTACAGAAGACAAGATAACTGAAATAAATTCTCAGTTTTGAGGAATAAGGACACGATATATTATTCATAGAGAAAAGGTGATTCTCAAATCTGTTAACATATCCTGCAGAGATCCATTCAAAGCGAAGGATATCATAGACTAGCGAGTCCTTAGAAGTACTGGGAAACAAATAACGCTAGTCACATTAAAAGAGACAATTTTGTAAGAAAACCCTTGAAAATGTAACATTACATAGTACACAAATATCTACATTAGTTCTGAAATTTACTTTAATTAACATTTTCTCTTTGTAGTTTATGGTTACGAATATATTGAAGAAAAATGTCATACGATAAATGTATATGCATGAATTGACAAATAGAGGCTGAAATCTGGAGAAAGAAAAGGGAGCAGAGATAATATTGAAGAAAACTGAATCATTATTTTTAATAAGGCAATCAACACAAAATATATAAGTATATATAATGCAGAATCCTATTCAAATGTTTCGAGGTTTAGAAAAATATATTTTCTGTGAGAATAAAGAACTGTAATCCATCAAATCCAAGCACTGATCAAACATGCTCTATATAAATCTCTGATTAGGATATATTTCAGATATATTCATTGAAAATGACAACTAATGATAGATTAATAACTTCATTAATGAAGCGATAAATAAGTCTTTTTCCATCTCCACGTATCTAGCATTTAAATCATTTCCTTATTGTAATTAATAATGAATAATAATAATAATAATAATAATAATAATAATAATAATAATAATAATAATAATAATAATAATAATAATAATAATCATAATAATAATATACCATATTGTAACATCTCAATAATAATAATCAATAATAATTAATAATAAATAATAATAAAAATAAATAATTATAATGATCTTATTAAGAAAAAGAAGAATAAGAATATTTAGGAATAATTTTCTATCTATTTCGTAATTATAATATCTAATAATAATAATAATAATAAGTAATAATAATAATAATAATAATAATAATAATATCTATAATATTAATAAATAATATTATAATAATAATTATAATACATCCATAATAAATAATATAATAAGATAATAATAATAATAATAATTAATAATATAAAATATAATGACATAATAATAATAATAAATAATTAATAAT
>JABUQX010011336.1:7500-22500 GCA_015478945.1 Trachelipus rathkii | reverse complement strand
TTTCATTATTAATCTCAGTTATTATTTGTATTATTACTTTTATTATATTTTACATTCATTTGATATTGGTGATCTTATAAAATATAAATTATCATGCATATTTTTATATATTGTTTATATTATTTTTATTCAATTTGTTTATTACATTATTATTTTCTTTATCCTCATTTCTTTATATTATTTTGAATTAAATTATTTTTAATATATATTTCATATTCTCATCCTCTATATTTTTATAGTTAATATATAATTTTTATTTCATTGTTATTATTAATTCCTTACTTTCATTTTTATTATTACTTTATACATCCTATTTAAGCTCATATATTCGAATTATTACTTATTATAATCTATACTTATATTCAGTATTACTTATATTTATTATTATTATATTATATATTTATACTTCATATATTTTTTGATTATTATTTGATTATTATTTTTCTTATATTTATATTTTATATAAGTGAATTCTTGAAGTTATCTTATAACTGTGTGTCTTCATATACTATGATGTACTAGCTCTACAAGTCACATCGACCTAATTATTATTCTTTTGATGCTACAGCGATATTGAAAGAGTCTATCTTGATGAAGTCCATTCTCCGCCTGTTCATTTGTTTCGTACTTAATCCACACCCAAAAACATACCAAATTTAAAGATAATAAGTATCATATAGTCTTTATTTGTACTAATAGTGCTTCGGGATATCATATAACAGAATTATATTTAGTATAAGACCTTAACGTCAAGTTCAACCTAAATACACTTCACTAGCTAACATATGTCACGAAGTCAATTACTATATTTAAATATAACCTTCCTACACCCCTATACTGATGACTTACATATCATCTATATATCCTCGATAATAATATATATATAGGATATATCTATATATATTATATATATATTAGTAATAGTAATAAATATACTAGTAAACTAACTATTGTACTGCATACCCTGTCTGTATTGTAATAATATTACTATTACTATATAAATATACTCAACACTTAAATACATATATAGAAACTAGCCATATACCCGCTTATTCCTTCACCGCTAATATTTTTATTTATCCATATTATCAAACTATCACTACTACCGTAACAAATATATATCTATAAATGTACATTAGCAAGTCAGTTTATAGTAAAATATTTCATACTAATAAGACTCATAATAATAATAATAACTACTACTACTACTACTTATAGTAATACTACTAGTACTATATATTATAATGTATAGTACTAATATTAGCTAAGCTGTATAACTAAGATCACTATCTATCAATACTTATATAATATATTATACGTGAGTACATATACCTTCTACTCCTATAGGCTAGAACTTATACATATTATATCATACTATAGCGTATATATCTCATAGATTCATTCTATACATGATTAATATCATCTACTATACTATATTACTATCATAATAACGTATATATACTATCGCGTACCTACATTTACAGTACAACCTAACTTATAATCCTACTAATCATAATAACTTAACTACAATAGTACCTTCACTATATACTAATATCATATATATCATATATAGATATATAGCTAGATATATACTAGTAGTATAATACGATATATATTATACTATAATATAGTATATAACAATATGCACATATGTGTCTTGGGAAAATATCGAATATAGATATGATTAATATATTTATATATATATCATATATATTAATTATTAATCTAATAAACTAATCTATATATTAATATTACTGATATATACACTATATATATATATAGTAATACTAACTATAATATAGAACCGCCTCTTTTTGGCGCAGAGTTGAGTCCCGCACTCTCAGTACGAGAGGCGCTGTATCAAATCCTCCACGTAAGCAGTGGAGTTTATCTACCTTGGGAGCAAGAATAGGTTAAAAACATATGAACTGCGAACACGTTAGTGCGTGGTTTTGAGTAGACCTGCCCAAAAAGTTTCATTTTCTGGTCCCCCGTGTTACCTGCACAGTGATAAAGGCACGTTAAGAAGAGTGAGTTGTATAGTAATATATATAATATTATATTAATTATGATATCTATACTTAATTATATTTATATTTAATATATAATATATATTATATATATATATATATATTAGTATAGGTGTCACCATGAATGAAAACGACATTATACGGGCACAATTGATGAAAAATGAGAGATAAATCCTCTTGATATCCTGTGATGCTCAGGTAACGCTTCGCACGAATTATTATCGACTAATCAGTACCAACATTAGAGGTGGCTGCAATACGTATGCTCGACACAGGATTCCCCAATAAAACAAACAGATTGACTATCTATTATGATGACATATTATACTCGTCAACAAATAGTAATTATAATAAGTTGTTCAGATGCCCGCCATCTCGCTGATGCCTAGTAAGGGGACCTCATACGCAAGAGCAGACATTGTGCTGGAAAGCTTCATATCTTTCTTATGCAGCCATGAAAAAGGATTTGTATTTGTTTTCCTTCAGTCATTCTGACACTTCAATATGACTGGGGAAGAGTCAAAACAAGTCAACGTGTGGTAAGCAAGCAGCAGTGCCTCCCGGACACTCCACTCGTAAAGCGCTAGTGGGTAATTAAGCAGTGAGTGTGGTTTCTGGAAAAAAGTGGAACTGGCAGACCATTTGCACTGAAACACATGTTGACGTAGATTTTACACTGTTACATCCTCAAGGAGCGATCTGACCACTTCCGAGTAATTGAGATAGTATCTAGCCGTTAGGTGTCAATTAGAAAAAAGGGAGAGAAGATTGTGACAAATATCCAGCCTCTAATTAGCATTTAAATTCCGTGTGGTAATGTGCTCTTGATTGCATGAACTTCTCCGGCCACACACTGACTGTTTTGTTGTGAGGTCAGTTACTGAAGATGGTTTCGCCGCCACAACACCGACTCGGGAACAGCGTTGTATCGTATTACACTGTCCGATGAACCCTTTCCTCAGTATCAGATTAAAGGTTAAATAAAGAAGTTTGTCATGAATACACGTTGGCAAAATGAGATGAGAGGTTAAATGATTAGGAATGAATTCCATAGTGATAAAAGAGGAATGGCAAGTTCTTCAGCCACTCTACGTACAATGGATGAAAGGTTTGCTTCAAAATACCGGAGAACGTCGATGAGCACGATGGCGTGGTGTAAAGAGTATCGCATAAACTATCTTTTAATCAGCAATGCCAGTCGATCTAAATGTCCAGTATCACATAGTGCTGATATATACTCGTGAAAAACAGACCTATGCGGTAAACAGATTCGGCTGGAACGCACTCGCATATACACCAGGCCTCACTTGACCATTCCCGTCATCGCAATCCGTACACCCTACATATATCTGGTATTACTCCTGTTGAATAAGTTCGAAAGTGCACTCGAAAGAACGTTATGTTAATGTATATGAATAAAAGAAATTCTCACGACAAGACAATATTAAAGGCATTTGCTGGCGTGGGGACGTCACACTGTCGTCTGATAACATAGCCTTCGTCGGTTATCCTTGACTAATGCGGAGGTAAATTTCGTTGGTTGTCGCTCTATACCACACTCTACCTCCATATCTCGCGTCTGACGTTAGTTTGCCGGGTCGTAAATATTTAACGATTCTACAGTTGAATAGGTGAGCTAGTAATGGTAGACGAACACGGTTAACGAGCATATGTATAGAGTAAAATGTATCCTATTATCCATTCAATGAACCTGTATATATTGAAAGTGGCCCTATTCACACTGGCGAACTCTATTATAGATATATATATATTAATATATATATTATATATATATATATATATAATAATATAACTATATATTATATATAGTATAATATATATATCTCTATATATAGTATATATATACTATTATTATATATTTATCATAGAATATATATATATATATACTATATATAATCTATATTTATATATAAATATATATATATATATATATATATATATATGATTTATATATTATTACTATATAATATACTATATATTATATATACTATATATAACACTAATTAAAAAATATTTACAAGCCCGAATTTCTTTTCTAAAATATGTGCTCCTTTAACCAACTTAATTAAAAACAAAAAAAATCGTAAGAATATGAAACAAGGTAAATTGAAAAATTAAAAATAAAGCAGGTTAAAGCTTAAATTAAAGATATATAAAGATAAATAAGATCATACTATAACTATAAAGTATATATGATATATATTATATAGGTATTATATATATACTATATATATTATATATAGTATATATATATATATATATATATATTACTTAATATTATATATATAATACTTATATAATTATAATATATATATATATCACATACATAATATATATATTATATATATACTCGTATAATATATATAGCATAATATACTACTAATTAGATCATATCTATATATATATATACATATATATATATATATATATAGTATTATATGTCATATATCAACTATATATATATACTCATATATATATATATATATATACTATATATATTAATAATATATATATTATATATTATATATATATATTAATATATAATATATATATTATATATATATCATATAATTACATAAATATATCTAATAAATATGATTACAAAATAATATAATACTAGTTAATTAAATTATTAATCATAGCTAATATATTCTTATAATTATACCAATTATAAAATATTAGAATGTTAAATATATATATTATACTAATCATTAGTTATATATATATATTATAAATATACTATTATATTATAGTATATTTAGTATAATAATATAGTATATAATTATAATATTATATATATTATATAACTATACTCATATATACCCATCGTTATAAATATTACATTACCACTATATATTTTGCACCTTTTGATTATAATATACTTAAAGCAATAAACAAATACTACACATATATTTTCCTTCACTTAATAATAATTATATTAACTCTAATAATAAATTGCTCTAAGTAATACTAATAATAATTATATTATAACATATTATTCATTAACTAATCTAAGCTAATAAAGTACGAATATAACCTATTGAACTTATAGTTAAGATTACTTATATCAGTATATTCCATGGATAATATATTATGATTACGTCATAATAGTAGGACATATTCACTACATAAGATACTACAACAGAGCCCTCTATATATAATATATATATAATATATACATATATCTATATATAATACATACATAATATAATATATAATTAATCTATATACATAATTATATAATATATATCATAATATAATATATATATATATTATTAATTATTAATATATATTATATATTAAATATAATATATAATATATATAATATAATATATATATATATTATGTATAAAATAATATTATACTATAATATTATTATATAATATTAATATATATACTATTAATATATAGATAATATATATATAATTATATATATATATATGATACTATATATAACTAGTATATTTATAATATACATATATATACTAATTATTACATTATATATTTATATATATTATATATATATATATATAGTATATATATAGTTATACATAGTACTATCAGTAAGTATTCACCAATGTCGTAATAGTATAATTATTAATAGGAAGCTTAAGAGGAACACTTGTAAATAATCTTAGAAGAATCGGCTATTTTAACTAAAGTAAGATAAAATCTTACTTAGATAAAATACTTACTTCTTTAATTAATTTAGTTTCTCTTTTAAAGCTTCTATTAGTTATATTTCATTACACAAATTGATAATATATAAATATATACTATATAATAATATATTATTATAATATATATAATATAATATATATATATATATAAATAAAAAATAAAAAAAAAAAAAAATAATATAGCGATTATTTAGTATATATATATTTATATACTATACTATAATATATATATTGATATATATTATATTATTTAAATTAATATTATACATTAATAATACATATATACTATAATAATATATTATATTACCATTATTATTCTGAGCAACCGTCTCTACGTTATTGCAGGAGCTATGTGCTAAACTTGCAGCAATCAAATACTGTTTCAATCATTTGCATTGTTACCAGGTTGTTATTATTTAAAACTCCTTAACGGCACTTTCCATGACCATATTTCTACAATTGATCCTAACGCGCTTATCTATTAACATTACTCCATACTAATGCACTTTGCATTTAATAGCTGTTACTCAATCAACCGCTCCATTGGGCTTGCATTTATATATATCATCTTATATATATATAATATATGTATATATATATATTATCTTATATATTATTAATATATATATATATATATATATAGATTATTTAATATATATATATATATAGTATAATATATATATACTATATATAATAAATTTAAATACTTAGACGTATTTGACTGAAATGGAACGTATGATCAGGGCTATAGTAGGAAGCTGTGATATGGTTGGAGGTGTGGTGAATATAAATACATCCAATGTGAACACAATAGGACTAGTTTGAGTGCATACTATAATAAAAATATATATAAATATATATTATATATAAATTATATTATATACTATACTATTAATAATACTTCAAGAAAAAAGTTTCAATGACATACTATAATGTATATATAGTATATTACTTCTAATATTAATAATTATAATCATATATATCTATATATATATATTCATATATATTATTATATTGTATAATATATATAATATTATTATATATAATATAATACTATTATATTATTATAATATATAGGTATATATACTTACATATATATATATAGTATACATAATATTATATACATATATATATATATATATATACCTATATAAAATATGTAATTATAATATATACTATATATATAATTATATAGTTATAGTTATTTGTATACTTATTATATATATATATATAATCCATATATATATACATACCTATATATAACAATTATAATATATAATTATATTATATTCTATATTATATTAATACCTATACAGTACTTAGTATATAATAGTATTACTACTTTATTTATATATTATATAATATATTATATATATAATAATAATAATATATGTATATACTATAATACTATATATGTTATTCACTGTTGTATAATCTTCCTAATAACTACAACATATAATAAACTACATTTACTGTAGTTATAATTATGTTCGAGTGTATTTCATAATTATAACGATATAATAGATTTGTACAACTTTATTAATTAAATTTAAATCTTTATACAGTCGCCAAACTTTGTATTTATTATTAAAAGCAAGGAAATTTATAAAAAGAAGAAAAATGAAATTAAAGTTCTTTCTATGTTCAACATTTATCTCTTATTACATTAAGCATTAATATACAGAAAAGAAACTTATTTTAAGATAGGGTTTGGAACACTGCTTTTTTATACTGCATCGCAGCATTTGCACAGTATAATACTATATACTTTTATAATATTTATATATCTATATATATATATACGTAATTATATAAAAATAATCTCATACTTATATTATATATATATATATATCTATATTATACATATATAAGTATATAAAATATATTATATATATTAATATAGTAAATTATAATATATAGTGTTATTATTTTTGTGAATAGATATACAATATATAAAATATATAAAATATAAATAATATTATAATATATCTATATATTATATAGATATATAACTATAGCTTTAATAAAACTATAAATATAATATATAAATATATATAGTATATATATTACTATAATAATAATATATAATAATAATATCATAAGTAATAAATGAACAGAACCAATGCTTTGAACATTTTTGATGGAGTACAATAAAAATCTTGATATTTTTTATTTAGAAAAGAGCTTCTCTCGTGAGCTAGCGTTGTATAAAATATGTTCTAGATATTATATAATAAATCTTGCCGCAAGTTACGAGAATTTCATACCTTAATTCCTATCTAGGGTCAAAACAATTTAGTAATAATACGTAGTAAAAACGTTGTTTTTAAAGAACTGTATGAAGTCTACTATGATAATAGCTACTCAATTAATCATTAAACACAACAAATTGATAGAAACTAGAATAAGTTCAGAGTGAAACGGACCGCTAATCAGAATTAATGATAGTTATCTATGACTGCTTTGTGATTTTGATCTAAATTGTCGATCAGTTGATGGGTGGCTGTTTGGAATATTAGAACGTGAACCTTGACTTTATAGGATTATTTTGAGAAAAACATTGGTTTAAATGCTGGAGTGGTGGGGATGCTAAAATATGTACCGTTTTTAGCGACAGCCTCTATGTCTCATCAGCCCTGACGGGGAGTTGGCACTGAGTCCTGCCAACAAAAGTGCTCGTTCAAGCACCACAAAGCGACAGTATTTCCTATAATGATGTCCAAAAAAACTAGCCCTGCCGCAACACCTAGCAAAGGAGTTGGCACTGACAGAAGAACGCAATGCGAACAGGTAGAGGACTTTTTGAGATAACAGTAAGATGCCTAAAGAGGAGCTGGAGATGAAGACAAAAAATAAATTTCAAATAGGGATAGCCCGCCCAATTGGGGTGTAAATTTTTAGAAATAAAATTTTTTTATTTTAATATAGTCTGTGTCGTAATAAGGAGCGTTAAAAGAATGGTTTTGGTTTTTGGTAGCCGACCCAGAGATAGGGCTATAAAGAGATTAAGAATTGGTTCAAAGAATCTTCTTCTCTATGTAAAAAGACTATAACGCTTAATTGAGGATGAGTAGAGCGATTTGAGTTGAAAATTGAATTAGGAAAGTAAATCTTTATGAAAGTTCTACGCCGTAATTGGATGTAGAAGTTAAATTTAAGGCCTCTATAGCATATAAAGTCTTATAATATACCATTTAGAAAGAAAGAGACGTGACTGAAGAAATGTTTGTGATAATTGTTTAAAAGGTAGGTTTTCCTGTAGATACTTGTGTTGGTATCAGCAAGAATTTTTTTGAGAGTGCTCGACGGACTGTCGAGGGAAAGGACAGGACTATTCTTGCGATCTCCTCTATATTGACGTCGAATTTAATATTGCGTGCGGCAAGTTGTTATTAAGGACGTCTTCAACGAAAGGTATTGACTTTATTGCTGCATTAGGAAAAAAGGGAGAACGGTATTCGTCCACATAACCGTTTGTGAAAGGTTGGTTTCCGATATGTGTCGGGGAGCTGGGGCGTAGCTTTCTTACTAAGCCCAGATGGCAGCCTCTGTAGTTGTTTTAATTATTATTTACCAAAACTAGCACTGAGGGGAAGCCCATTACCAAGACCTTCATAACGAAATTGCTTTCCTAATTTTAAATTCTCAACTTCAAATCTCACCCTCCATTATTACATTTATAGTAAATGTAGATTTTTTCAAGCCGACTCTACACTCTAATTTTGAATCTCTTTTACCACACTAGTATTTGCAGATACCACCACAGAACATTAATAAATTAAAAACTACTACAAAATTTTGAAAAAATGACTATCCCATATTGCACACATCTTTCATTTACTTCTAGTTTCTTCACCAGCCTCACACTCCGATAGCGCGGCTCACTTATCTCCCAAAACAAACCTAACTACACACGCCTTCTCTCCTGCAGTTCTTCGATTACATTATACAGAATATATATTCTGTACGGGCATAGACGCAGCATATTTATGTTCGGCCACGCTCCCACCACCCCGACTCGCGGGCGGCACAAGTACACGGCGCGGCACTAGGTCGCCCTCGGCTAGAACAGGCCATATTTTACGTCCCTACCCCTAGTCCAACCATGTAGAAACCATAGCCCTTTCACTAAAAATTTTTCCCATAACGTCTATCTCACATCACCATTCTTTCACAAACCAACCAATAACTTGATTTTAAATTTTTAAAATTAATTCATATAGCCAGTCTAGATCCATCACTTAATAATTTTAGCTACTCATTTTCACTCTGTAACTCTTTTAGGTTATACGGAATTTTTACCTTGCTGCTCTGGTTACCAATCTTTCGTGCATCTATAGCGTAATTATATTAGCTCCAACAGTTTTTTACTTCTTGACTACTGTATTACTGGCCACGTTGTCCTTGAAGCATGGGAATGACTGATTTCCCGAAACGTCGACCAGACCTTTTCATATTTTATCCAGCACATCAACTTTTAAACTCATTACGATTTCTGTAATATCTTATATTAAATAAAACAAAAGTTCCTTATAAGATATTTATTGTTTTCCGCGAAAAATATCTGCGAGAGCATTGTTTTTTTTCCTCTGGCTTGGGTAAGTAAACCAGATTCCCAAAGTAATAGCAACCTATGTAATATTAAAGTATGAACTATACTACTATACTATAATATACTATACCTAATATACTATATACTATAATATACTATATATATAATATAATTATACCTATATATATACTCTATATATATAATATATATATATAGTAGATAGTATACTATAGCTATATATTACTACTATAATATAGTATAAACTACATATACACCTCACAACTCCTATATATATATATATATAATATCTATAATACTAGTATATATATATATAGTATATATATATATATATATATATATATATATAATATATATATATATATATAGTAGTATATACCGCACGATATGCCTGTGTGTACTATATAATATATATATATATATATATAGCTATTAAACTTACAGTATATATATATAGTATATATATATATAATATACATATCTTCATATACTATACATATACTATATATATCTATACATACTATATATATATAGTATATATATATATATATATATAATAAATATATATATATATATTCATATATATATACCATATATTATATATATACGTATAATACTATATATCATATATACTATATATATATATATATATATTGTATATTACTGATATAATATATATATATATATATATATATATTATATATAATATATATGATGATATATATATATATACTACTATATATATATATATTACTAATATATATCTATATATATATGTATATATATCATATATATACTTACTATATATATATATATATATATATAGATATAATAGTATATTATATATATATATATATATATATATATATATATATATATATATATTATATTACGTCAACGTTACTTGCCTGATGTGCTCACGCCTGGTAGGGGTTAACTCCTCCCCAGGATATATATATATATACCTATATATATATATTTGCAGGTGTAGCGCGATAGCCTTGATTTTCACTATCCGCGGCATTGCGGATAGGTTGAAAATCTCTATCGCGGCATTGCGGATGCGGATTGCTGCGATGCGGATAGCGGAAGTTAAGTTTAGGCCGTTTAGCCACAAGCAATATATATAATATAACTATATATAATAATAACCATTATATATATACTAATATATATTATTATATATATTATATATACTACTATATATATACTATATATATATAGGAGTATAATAATTACTATAGTTACTATAATATATATATATGCGTATATATCATATAGCCGTGTTAACCCAGAGTGCAGGACGCTTGGACCCAACCCTTTTGCACCCCACACCTTTTTTCCAAGCCTCCCACCCATTTGCGAAAAGGTTAATATATAATGCCTTGAGAATTAATAATTCTAAATATATACTTTAAAACAACACAAAAAGCTTCTGCAAGCCCTTTCAGGGGAGCAGTTTGCTTTTCTCTTTTCGCTCGTAAATGAGACTGCTGCACTACTGAAAAACGCGCTCATTAACTGCACTGGTTGAAGGACATGCTAAATAATTTCTTGTCTGCTCGGCAAACTGAGAAAATGATTCACAATTGTCAATCCATTAAGCTAGTGGGTTTTTATCTGCCTCCAAATGTTTACTCTTTTGATATTCCTCAGTACAGATGAATTCTTTTGACAAAATCCTCTCTTCACACAGTTTGAACCAAAAACTCCTTCACCTCTGCCTCAGAAGCCAAACACGCAACGTTCTCTGCGACTTTAGCACATGATAACTCGCTAACAGATGGTAATTTGCTGCCATGCGTCGTCTCCTGCTGTGCATCGTTGTGCTTTCTTATTGCTGGTGATATTTCTCGCCTTTTTGCATTAGTCCATCATAAATGTGTCCCAAATTGATTCTAATACCCTGTGATGAACATGGTTCAAGAAACTAGTTTTTCTATTTGGGATCTAGAAAAGTTTATGTTAAGTAAACTTTATTGTTTTGAAGAGTTTGTAATCCGATGTTCATCTCAAGCATTAGGTTTCTGTCATCCTTGAAACTCACTGACAATATAATATTATTTAGAATGACTTATATGGTTGCAACCAGAGGTATAATGTCTAACAAACAAGAATCTGCAGAGCTGATAGTTTAGGTACTTCATCAAATGGCTCATGGCGAGCAATACAGTTATTCAAAATCGCATAATTATCAGCTGTGAGAGGTTTCACCTTTGTATTTTTTATATTAAAAGCTTACACCTCACGGGCATAGTCCTACTCTAGGGGGGGGAACTTCTCTAGGTAATTTCTACCTAGGATCCGGACTAGAGATCAAACCCACGCCCTTGCCATTGAATAGTATAGTCAGATGGTTTCATTAATTTCATTCATTCTATCAAACATATGAGATCTACTGATAAGTTACTACAATAGAAAGTTGTAGTAAACTTGATCTTGATTGTATATTCTTAAACATATTTTGAGCTGCAACTGAATGATTGAAATGAGTAGCTATTAACCTAAACTTCTCTAAGATAGCCTACAACCATTTTAATGCAATAATGCCATCTTAACTATAAAAGTTGAATCTGAGGTGTAAAGCTGGCGACATTTTTAGCTTCCAACAAAAAGTTTTATTTTTTTTATATTTATATTTATATTTATATTTATATTTATATTTATATTTATATTTATAGTTATAGTTATAGTTATAGTTATAGTTATAGTTATAGTTATAGTTATAGTTATAGTTATATCTCTCAGTACATATTGTACTTCAACTGGAGAAATATTCCATCTACCCAACACTACATTAAACAATATCCCAAGATATTCTTTAGTATGAAGCTCATAAAGAGGTTCGGCACCCAACACAAGGTGCTGCCTCTGGAAGTTTTTATAATTTGAGCGATAGGTAAGTTATAAAAAGTTATAAAAAGTATCCAAACAAAAGATAAACAGGCTCTCTTGAAAGCACAAGATACTAAAAGATTAAGAAATGATGAAAATACATCTCACTTGTATATTTCGATAGTGAACTCTCATATATTAAATACATGTGAATCATAAAACCCGCTATCATGTAAAATCGCCATCAGTATCCGAGGATAAATATATAAAAAATACCGCGGATCCGCAGTTGTAGATATCCGGCCAACCCTAGCAGTAATAATAGTAAAAATCAATATTTGTATGCAATTAAAATATAAATACCAAACTATTTAAATTATATATATATATATATATAAAGAAATATATATAAAATATATATATATATATATATATATATATATATATATATATATATATATATATATATATATATATATATATATATATATATATATATATATATATATATATATATATATATATATATATATATATATATATTTACTTACTTACTTCTGCCCCTGGCCCACCTTAATTGGAGGGCCACACTGCCTCCAGGAAGCCGGCTGCCGCCACTGGGCGGTTCCACAGGTCGAGAAGAGAAGATATAGAGAAGTCGGCGCGGGGGGCGTCGAGAGCAGAGCACCCCAGAAGGAGGTGCTCTATTGTGTCTTGGGAATTATAACATCTGGTGCAAGTGGGGGAGGTGACATTATCTAGTTTGAATCTATATTTATATTGCATGAGTTTTGGGTGGTGACCTGATCTGCTCCGGGCGAGGTCGATTTGGCCTCTTCTGGACAGCGTTTCTTCTCTAGGGGAAGGTTTTGGGGAGGGGGTGTTTAGTAAATTGTTATTTGGGCGGTTTTGAAGGTATGTGTTGGTTAGATGTGTATGGATATGTGTAATCCATGACCTATTGGGAGGGGGAGGGGGAATTATGTTGTAAGTGTTGTAATAGAATTGAGCTGGTGAAGAAGGGGAAATTTTAGTCTTTGTCGGGGAGGGTTGGAGAGAATTTGGTGACAAGGGTGGGATGGATTACGGGTTTTCTGACCACCCACCCACCATCCCCAGGTGTGTGGAGATGGGGAGGATGGAAGTTTCGTCGTGTAAATGTTGGATTGGGGTGGTTTTTGTGCAACCTGTGATAATTCTGAGGGCTGTGTTTTGGAAGATTTGTAATTTATTTGTGTTCGATTTTGAGAGTGCTGGGAACCATGCTGGTGAGGCATAGTTTAGATTTGTTCTAAGGAGTTGTTTATAAGTAGTGGTGAGTGTGTTTTTTCTGTCGCTGAAGTTATGATGAGAAAGGGTTCGGAGGGTGTTTAGTTTACGTCGGGTTGAGGAAGTGATTTGGTCAATGTGGGGGGAGACGTCATGAGTGTCATAGGTAAGTCCTAATATTTTTGGGGTTTTGTTTAATGGAAGGAGGTTGTTGTTCAGGGTGATTATAGGATGGAGGGAGGATTGGTGACGGTCAGTAGTTAAAAGAGTAATGGAGGATTTAAGGGGGATGCTGTCATTCTGTTGGAGGTTAACCAATTTTCTAATAGATGTAAATATTCCTGGGTATGTTGTGTGGCTATGTTTACGTCTGGGTGTTGGGAAATAAGACTGATGTCGTCTGCGTAAGTAATAAGTTTGGTGGATTGGTGGGTTGGGGTGGGTAGATCTGCTGTGAAAAAGTTGAACAAAAATGGAGAGAATGGCGCCCTGTGGGACGCCATTTTGTAATTTGATAGAATGAGAGAGTTGTTTTGCAGTGAGACCTTTGAAGGAAACGATTGGCAGGAAATTGAGAGCCATTTTGTCATTATTT
>JABUQX010011335.1:32500-77792 GCA_015478945.1 Trachelipus rathkii | reverse complement strand
TATTTAACAATTAATTTCAAATGTTGAAGGATTCTCAGGCATAAATGCCCGTACTATTTTCTAAGATGTTCATTAAAATTTTCTGTCAATGCTGCAAAATTTAAAAAAAGCCGGTAAATTTTAGAAGTTTAAAATTTTTAATAAAAACAGGTTTTCACAACTATGATAATAATTTGGGTATAATAGAAAAACAAATAATTGATTAATCAATTCATTTAATAGAAATAACAGAATACATTTAAGAACACCTAAAATCTACTTTAATTAATTCAGAATAAAAAGGCATCTATTGAAATTGAGCAATTTAATGATAACACATTATTTTTCAAATTGAAAAGTACTTAAAAGACTCCAGTATCTACAAAAACCAGGGAAAAATTTCCATGTTGAAATTTAAGGAAAATCGTACTTTTACTATATGTTATAACTAAAGTTTATGATGAAGCATTAAAATGAAACAGATGGTGCTGAGGAAAATGGCGGAGACTCAGAAAAAACAGATGGAGACTCTGACAAATCTCCTAATGCAGCAGTTGAAAAAACCAAATGATTTGAAGACTGCATTACCTGACGTTCGATTAAGCACCTAACAACAAGATTAAATTTAAATTCGCTTTTCTGCACTTTGCTTTAATTGCGGATCATTTCAAATAGAAACACCGAATATATTTTTATTTTACTAAAAATAGCCGTTAAAAACTCAATTTAAGATTTACCATAACTAATTTCAAATAGTCTGTTGAAATTTAAGGCACAAAATCCGTACTTTCCGAGTTCTAATATATGAATGTAGATAATTTTTAAGGAAAAAGCTCAGATAATTTTAGGAAGTCTTAAAAATTTTTATTTAGAACCGAGTTGTTCAGGCAACTGGGAAAAAAATATATTTAGGTATAAATATACTATAAAATTAATTTAATGAAATGTTTTACAGTAATTTTAAGACAATTTAATCGATTATAAACTCTCCATTTTCTCGCCAACAAATTTGTTCTCTCCATAGCAATTTCTATGGCTAGGTATAGTTTTTTTTCACTAAAATTGTATTTTTAATGTGTTACAAAATAATTCAAAATGATTTCAAATTTAAAATAAGGAAAAATCGTCTTTTAATAGTTCTCAATGTATCTTGTAATGTGAAAACTTTTATAAGAAAAATGAGAAAGCGTAATTTTACAAGTTAAAATTTTTTAATAAAATGCTTTTTTCTACATAACTCTATATATTTTAAAGGATAGGATTATAAAAACTAGATATCTCCAATTTACATATTACGTCTCATAAAACAGTACATTTAATTGGAACACCTCTAAACTATTAATAAATTCGCTTTTCGGCTTTTTGAAATGCATTTCAATAAACAAATATTATTTTCAAAATGTGAAAATACCGTTAAATACCAATTTATCACTTACAAAATAATTCAGAATGTTAGAAGAAAATTAAGTAAGAAAATTAAATCGTACTTTTAGAGTTCTAAATTTGTAATGTTGAAAATTTAAGAAAGAAAGTGTAATTTTAGAAGTTTAAAATTTTTTAATAAATACAGACGGTTCTTCACGAACTAATGGGAAATATTTAGGTTTATATAAAAAACAATAATTGTATAAGATTCACTTGCAAAACTTCTTCCTTTAAGGCAACGATGTTAATATAAATTTATCAACTATTTAAATTGATGCAACCTTTATAATGTTTTTCATTGAAACACATTATACTCTTTATATTCAAGAAGGCTGAAATACACAGAATTAATTAACACGTTAAAAACTCCATTTTAAGGTTTTACCAAATAATTTCAAAATGTTGAAATTAGAAAAATTCGTACTTTTAAGAGGTTCTAATTTGTAATGAGAAAATTTAAAGAAAAGCGTAAATTTAGAAGTTAGAAATTTTTTATTTAAAACAGTTTTTTATAAACTAATGAAATATTTTGGTATATAAAAACAAATATTGAAATTTTCATTAGGAAAATCGTCAATTTTAAATGACACACACTAACCACTATTAATAAATTCCGCTTTCCTGCCCTTTTTTGATAGACATGTTCAGAATGGAAACACATTAACTTTTTTTATTTCTTATCAAATTGCTGGGAATTAACATGTGTAACTAAAATTAAAGAAGCAAACAAATACTGAGATGTTGATTTAATTCAATAATGACGAAAGATGTGTTAATGTGTTGAAAACTTTTAGACAAAGAGAAATTAGATAAATTTTCCTTTCAGATGAGAGAAAAAAAATAAATATAATATTGAAATAATTGGTATAGTGAAAGAAATATTGTATTTCATTAAAATACGTCCAATTTAAGACAACTAAAACTTAAAAGAATTCCGACTCTTCTCGGTTTTTTGGTAAATTCGGCAATGAATCAAATGTTACATATTATTTTCTCAACCCAAAATATATTATAAAACTTTACTTATTCCAAATTCAAATGCGCTTTAAAATTTAAGGCCAGAATTAAATTCTTCAAATGTTGAATATTGGCTTTGTTCAAAAATAAAATTTAGATAGTTTCTCTATTTGGTAATTGAAATATTAGAAACTTTGGAATGTATTTGATAAATGAAGATCATGTTTTTAAAACATGTTGAATAAGTAGTGAAATATTTGGTAGTATAAAAACAAATTGAAATTTCATTAAAAGTCATTAAAAAACGTCAAATTTTAAGACCAGCCTAAACTATTATTAAAATTCTCGCTTGTTCTGCCTTTTTGATAATATGCATTCTCAATGTGAAACACATTAATTTTTCAAAGCTGAAAATACCGTTTAAAGAACTCAAGTGGTTAAGATTACCAAATAATTTCAAATGTTGAAATTAGGAAAATCGTACTTTTAAGAGTTCTAAATTTGTAATGTGAAAAATTTAAGAAAAAAGCGTTAATTTTAGAAGTTAAATAATTTTTATTGAAACATGTTTTCACAAAGTGAAAAATATTTGGTATATAAAAACAAATATGGAAATTTCATTAAAAAACGTCAATTTAAGACACCTAAAACTATTAAAAAATTCACTTTTCTGCTTTTTGAAATTGCATTTCAATGAAACACATTATTTTTTCAAATGCTGAAAATACCGTTAAAAACTCAATTTTAAGATTCTTAAAAACAAAATAAATTTAAAATTAGAAAAATCCGGAACTTTTTTAATGAAGTATCTAAAAATTTGTAATGTGAAAAGATATTATATATAAAGCGTAATTTTAGAGTTAAAATTTTTTATTAAACAGTGTTTTCACCAACTAATGAAATATTTTGGTATATTAAACAACAAATAAAATTAAAATTTCATTAGAAAAAACGTCAATTTAAGACACCTAAGAGACTATTAATAAACGTCTCTTCTGCTCTTTTTAGAAATTTGCATATTCAATGAGAAACCATCTTCTTTTTCGAAATGCTGACAAAATACACGTTAAAAACTGCAATTTTAAGAGTATTATCAAAATATTTCATTTTTTGAATTTTATGAAAAAATCGTACTTGTAAGAGTTCTAAACTTGTTCTAAATGTTGTAAAAATTTATGAAAAACCAGTAATATATTAGAAAGCCTATAAAATTTTTATTTTAAATAAGATCTGGGTTATTTCACAACTAATGATAAAAAATTTGGTACTAATCAAGAACAAAAACTATTGATTATATTAACTCATTCAGTAAAAAACGTCCAAATTTAAGACACTAAAACTATTAATAAAATTCGCGTTTTACTGCTATTACTGATATTACTACGTATTCTAAAACACATTCCTATATTTCAAAACATTGAAAAACCAGTTAAAAACTCAATTTTAAGACTTTATCCAAAATAATTTCAATATGTTGAAATTTTTTATAATAAATCGTACTTAAGAGTTCTTAATATGTATGTGAAAAATTAAGAAAAAAGCGTAATTGTAGAAGTTAAAGTTTTTTATTGAAAACATCGTTATCAGAACTAATGAATATTTGGTATATGAAAAACAAATATTATGATATTTCATTCAAAAACGTCAATTTAGTGAACAGCCATAAACTATTAATACAATAATTCGCATTTTATCTGCTTATTTGGAAATTGCATTCATATGAAAGCACATTATTTTCACTGATGCTGCGACAACAATACCGTTAAAAAAACTCAATTTTAAGATTTTGCAAATAAATAATTCAATTGTTGAAATTTAGGAAATATCGTACCTCTTTTTATAGTTCTAAATTGTAATGTGAAAATTAAGAAAAACGTAATTTTGAAGTTACAATTTTTTATTAAAACAGGTTTCACCACTAAAATATATTGTATATAAAAACAAATAGCATAAAATTTAAGTTAAAAATCCAATAAAATAGACTTCACAACACATTTAATTTAAATTTCTCTTTTCTGTGCCTTTTGAAATTGCATTTCAATGAACACATTCTTTTTTCAAATGCTGGACATACCGTTAAAAATTAATCATATTTACCTACATATAATTTCAATATAGAAACTGAAATGTAAGAAAAACTCGTAAAACTTTTTTAAAAAAAAAAAAAGTGAAAAAGTTAAGAAAAAAAAGCGTAATTTTAGCAATTAATCTCTTTATCTTTTTTATATTTTCAAGCCTTCACAATTAATGAAATAGTTTGGTATATAAAAACAAATATTGAATATTTTCATTACAAAACGTCTCAAATTTGATAACAAATAAACACTTATTAATACGATTAGAGTTTTCTGGTTTTTTAAATATGTTTTATATACATCATTCTTCTTTTCAAAATTAAATCACTCCCAAATTAAAACTCATCTTTTTAAACTAAACCCTCGAATTCTCAAAGGTGTTGAGTAATTTATAAAAATCCTACTTTTAAGTAGTATTTCTAAAAATCGCAGTGTAACTGTGAAATTTAAAGAATAAAGGGTCGTAAACATTTAAGAAATTGTTAATGAAAATTATTTGACTTAATATCATGTTTACACAACTAATGCAAATATTTTGGGTACCTATAAAGCAACAGTTTATACTTTGAAAATTTCATTATTCAAAAACGTCAAATATTGTGAGACACTCCAAACTCTTAATAAATTTCACTTTCTGCTTTTTGGAAATTGCATTTTCAAATGATAACACATTATTTTTCAAATTGACGAAAAATAACCGTGCTAAAAACCAATTTTAAAGATTTACCAAATAATTCATTGTTGAAATTTAGGAAAAATCGTTACTTTAAGAGTTCTAAATTTGTAATGTGAAATTTAAGAAAAAGAAGAAAGAGAATAAGTTAAAAATTTTTTATATAAAAACAGTTTTTTTCAAATCAATGTTGAAATGTTGGTATATAAAAACAAATTATTACAAATTCATTAAAAAAACGATCAATTTAAGAACACCAGTAAAAGATATTAATAAAAATTCGCTTTTCTCTATTTTTGAAATTGCAATCAATGAAAATGTAACATCCTTTTTTTCAAATGCTGAAATATACCGTTAAAAAAAACTCAATTTTCTGAGATTTACCAAAATATTTCAAATGTTAAAATTATGTAAAATCGTACTTTTAAGTGTTCTATAATTGTGTAAGTGAATATTTATAAGAAAAAAGCTCGTAATTTAGAAGTTTAAAATTTTTTATTAAAACGATGTTTTCACAACTAATGAACTATTGAAATATATATAAAAACAAAGTATATGAAATTTTTAATTCTAAAACGCTCAATATTAAGACTGCCTAAACTATTTAATAAAATTCGTCTCTATCTGAGCTTTTTGAAAATTGGCTATTTCAATGAAAACATTATTTTTCAAATGCTGAAAATTACGTTAAAAAACTATATTTTAAGATTTACCAAATAATTTCAAATGTTGAAATTTAGGAAAAATCGTACTTTTAAGAGTTCAAATTTGTAATGTGAAAATTAGAAAAAACGTAATTTTAGAAGGATTAAAATTTTTTATAAAACAGGTTTCACAACTAATGAAATATTTGGTATATAAAATAACAAATATTAAAATTCATTAAAAACCGTCAATATAAGACACCCACAGAACTTATTATAAATTTTTCTCTTCTTCTGCTTTTTGAAAGATTGAGCAATTTCAAATGCAATAACACACTTTCGTTTTTTTCAAATTGCTTGAAAAGAATACCGTAAAAAATACTCGCTATTTTTAAGATTACCAAATAATTTCAATTTTGAAATTTATGAAAAATCGTACTTGTAAGAGTTCAAAATTGCTAATGATGAAAATTAAGAAAAAGAAAAAGCGATAATTTTAAAGTTAAATTTTTTGATTTAATAAACAGGTTTTCACAAACTAATGAAATATTTGGATGGTTTATAAAAACAATATTGAAATGTCATTAAAAAAACGTTACAAGTTAAACACCTAAACTACTCTCAGATAAAATATCGCTTTCTGCCTTTTTGAAAGGTATGCATTTCGAATGAAACACAACATCTTCTTACAATGAGCCTAGAAAACTCGTTAAAAACAATACAATTTTAAGATATACCAAATAATTATCAAAAATGTTTAATTTATTGAAATTTGATATAGTTAGCAATATTTTTATCTTTTGAATTGTTAGATAATTTTAAGAATATAAGCTCGTTTATTTTAGAACGGTTTAAAATTTTTTTTATTAAAACATAGTTTCACAACCTAATGAAATATTTGGTTACTAAAGAAAAAATATTGAATTCTTCAAACAACGTCAATTTAAGGACACCTTAAACTATTATAAATTCACTTCTTTTCTGCTTTTTAGAAATTGCTTTCAATGGAAACACATTATTTTTTCAAATGCTGAAGAATACCGTTAAAAACTCAATTTTAAGGAGCTTTACCAAGATAATTTCATTTGTTGAAAATTTAGGAAAAAATCTGTACTATTTTAATTAGTCTAATTTTCTTGTAATGTTGAAAATTTAAGACAAAAATAACGTATTTAGAAAAGTTAAATTTTTAATTAAAAAACAGTGATTTTAACGAATTTAAATTTGAATTTAAGGGAATTTAATATAAAAAAACAAATATTGAAATTTCAATAATGAAAAAAGGTCATAATTTAAGCCTAAAAACTATTAATAAAGCGTTTTTTCTGATTTGACATAATACCATCTTATCAATGGAAAAACACATACTATTTATTTTTCAAATGCTGGATATTTTTAGTACCATTAAAAAACTCAATTATTATAGATTTACCAATATTTCAATGTTTGAATATTTATGAAAAATCGTACTTTTAGAGTTCTAATTGCATGTGAGAAAATTTTTATAGAAAAGGGATTTTAATTTTAGAAGTGTTAAATTTTATTTATAGAAAAACAGGATTTTCAGAGCATATGAAATTTTTGATAATTAATTAAAAAACTAAAATATTTGATAATATTCATTAAAAAACGTCAATTAAGACACTCTAAAAACTGTATAATATTCTCTTTTCTGCTTATTTGATAATCATGCATATTCATATGAAAACATGTTTTAAAAAAATGCTGAAAAAACCGTTTAAAACTCAATTTGAAGATTAACAATATACTAAATGTGAAACTTAAAAAAATCAAGGCTAAGAATTTCTAAATTTTGTGAATTAAAAGATAAATTTTAAGTGAAAATATGATTACATTTTTAGAAGTGTTAAATTTTATTAATTAAAACAGGATTTTCAAAAAACTCACAACTAATGAAATATTGTTATATAAAAACAAATATTGGAAATTTCAATTTTAAAAAAACGTCAATTTAAAGACACCTAAAACTATTTAATAAATTCTCTTTTCCTGCTTTTTGAAATTGCTTTTAATTACTATTA
Source organism: Trachelipus rathkii (assembly GCA_015478945.1). Lineage (NCBI taxonomy): Eukaryota > Metazoa > Arthropoda > Malacostraca > Isopoda > Trachelipodidae > Trachelipus > Trachelipus rathkii. Next base: position 69,997 of record JABUQX010011335.1, on the reverse strand, counting down.
TTTTTTTTTCTAAAGTTTTGAAATAAAAAATTAAAAAATCTAAAAAATTATTTAAAGATTTTACGCAAGCCGTCGGAATATGTTTGAAATTTTGAGGAAAAATCGTACTTTTAAGAGTTTCTAAATTTCTAGATGAGAAAATTTTAACAAACCAGCCATAAATTTTAGACGCTAAAAATATTTTTTAATGTAAAATCATCCCTTCACAATAAGTTAAAAATGTTGGAACGGAATATTGAAATACGGTAAGGAAAGATCATTGTAAGAATCGTCATTCTGACACCTAAAACTATTAATTAAATCACTTTTTTCAACATTGGAATTGTTTTGGAAATGAAACGGTCAGATAATTTTTCGAATGAATAATAATGCTGAAAATTACACTGTTAAAAAACTTCGAAATTTTGTAACTTTTACCAATAATTTCAAATAAATGGAGTTTAAAATAATTTTAGGGGAAATAAAATAATACATAAGAGTTTCTACATTTACTCTTGAAAAATATTCCGTTTCCTTTAATATTTAGATAGTTAATAATATTTTTTTATTAATAAAACAGGGTTTCACAACTAATGATAAATATTATTGATAATATAAAAAACAAATATTGCAAAATATCCATATCTTAGAAAATAACCGGCTCCGAAATTTTCTTTATAACTTAATAAATTTAGCCGTTTTCTACTCATTTTTTTGAAATTGCATTTCACAATTGAAACACATTATATTTTTATTCAAATGACTGATACAATTAACCATGTTAAAAACTCCAATTTTAAATTTACCTCAAGATAAGTATTCAATGCTGAGAAATTTATGGAAAAAACATCGTACTTTTAAGAAGTTCTAAATTTGTAATGGGTAAATGGCAGGAAAGTATCCATTATTTAATAACTTACAATATGATCTTATATAAGAATCGAGTTTTACTAACAACGAATACAAAAGTTTAAATTTTGAGATTATATAAAGAACAAAATATTGAAATTCATTTAATAAAAACGATGTACTAATCTAAATAATTAGAGAGGAGCAATGAACTTTAAATATCTCAACGTTTCATGATTACAATGAGCTATTTCAAATTATAAACACAATATATTTTATTTAAATGCTGAAAAATCACTCGGTTTAAAAAAATCATCAATTTTAAGACTCTTACCAAAATTAATTTCAAATATGTTGAAAATTTAGGAAAAATTACCGTACTTTAAGAGTTCTAAAAATTTGTTACGAGTGAAAAATTTAAGAAAAATGATAATTTCATTATGAGCTTAGTTAGAAATATTTTTATTAAAACATTTTTGTGGGAACGAAATTGTTCAAAGTATTTTGGTAATCTGATTATGAAACATAAATTTTGAAATCTTCATTTAAAAAATAATATAATAACACAAACTCTCCACATTAAAAAACGTCAAATTTAGACACCTAAAACTATTAATAAATTCGGCTTTCTGCTTTTTGAAATGTTGCATTTCAATAAAACACCATTATTTTTTTAAACTCTGAAAATACCTGTTAAAAACTCAATTTTAAGAATTACCCAAAAAATTTCAAATGATAAATTTAGGAAAAATCGTACTTTTAAGAGTTCATAAAATTTGTGAATGTGAAAATTTAAGAAAAAGTTTAATTTTAGAAAGTTATAAATTATTTTATTAAAACCATAGAATTACAGTATATAAATATTTGGTATATAAAAGAAAAATTGAAATATTCATTAAAAAACGTCAATTTAAGACACCTAAACGATTAATAAAATTCGCTTTCCTGCTTTTGAAATTGCATTAAATGAAACAATTTATGTCTTTTTCAAGATGCTGAATATACCGTTCAAAAGACTGAATTTAAGACATTTCAGCAAATAAGTTCCAAAATGTTTGAAACTTTTAGGAAAAATCGTACTTTTCACAGAGTTCTAAATTTTGTCCATGTGACAATATTTAAGCAAAAAGCGTAATTTTAGGTTTAAAAACTTTTTTATTAAAGATCAGGGATTATGTTCACAATCTAATGAATATTTGGTAGTATAAGAAACAAGATATTGAAATTTCATAAAAAAGCGTCAACTTAAACACCTAATACACTTATGTTATCAATACTCTCTTGTCTGCTTTTTGAAATTGCACATTTTAATTGAAAGCGCTTAGTTTTTTTCGAATTTGCTGAAAGAGACTCCGTATAAAATAACTCAATTTTAAAGATTTTTAACAAAGTAATTTTCCAAATGTTAAACTTAGGATAAAATTTCGCTACCTTATTTAAGAAGCTTCTTAAATTCCACTCCGTCAATAGTGAACATTTTAAGAAAAAGCGTAATTTTGGAAGAAGTTAATACATTTTTCTCACTTTCGATTATTAACACAGGCGTTTTAACAACCCTCATAACTATTGGCTATAGTAAAAACCAAATATTGAAATTCATTAAAAAAGCGTCAATTCAGGACATCTAAAAAACTAATATTAAATTCGCTCTTCTGCTTCTTGAAAATGCCATTTCAATGAAACACATTATTTTTTTCGAATTGCTGAAAATACCCGTTAAAAACTATGGTTAGATTTACCAAATAATTTTCAAATGTTGGTTGAAATTAGGGAAAAATCGTACTTTTAAGGAGTTTCTAAATTTGTAATGTGAAAATTTTAAAAAAGCGTAATTTTAGGAAGTTAAAATTTATTTTATTGAAAACATTTTTTCACAATAATGAAATTATTTGTATATAAAAACAAATATTGAAAATTTCCCATTAAAAAACCCTCAAATTTAAGACATACTCTAAACTATCTAATTAAATCATCGAGCTTTTCTGGCTTTTCTGTAAATCCTGTTATTTTAATGATAAAACACATTATTTTTTCAAATGCTGAAAATATCTCGCAGATTAAAAAAACTCAATTTTTAAACATATTTACCCATACACTCAATATTCCAGCAATGTATTTGTTGTAAATTTAGGAAAACAATTCCGCCGTACTTTTAAGAGTTTTTTCTAATTCTTGTTTATGTTGAAAATTCTTTAAGAAACAACGCGCTAATTTTAGGAAGTTTAGAAACGTCGTTGTTATATAAAAATTGTTTCACAACTAATGAAATTATTTGGTACGGAATGTCGCGTGGTATATAAAAAGAATTATTGAAATTTCATTAAAAAACGGTAATTTAAGGATTTAAAAATAACATATAGTGTGTACTAATTAATAAACAGTTATATTTAATGAAATCTGCACTTTCACATGAAAACATATTATTTTTTAAATTTTCTGAATTTATCTCCTCTCTTATATAATAAGTACTGACTTCTATACGCATTTCTGCACCAAATGAGTTCTATAATGTGTTAGAAGATTTTATTAAAGTATTGTCTCTCTTTTATATCTATATCTGTAATGTTGGATAAGATTATATATAATTTTAGGTCTAAAATTTTTTATTAAAACAGTTTCACAACTAATGAAATATATTTGGTATATACAAAACCAAATATTGAAATTTCATTTAAAAAACGTTCAACTTAAGACACCTAAAACTGTTTAAATAAATTCGCTTGTCTGCTTTTTGAAATTGGCATGTTTAATGAAACACATTATTTTTTTCGAATGCTGAAAAATACATTTGTTCAATTCCAGATTATGATTTTACCAAATCAATTTCAAATTCTTCAATGCTAGGAAACTCGTTTTATACGGAGTTCTATAATTTTACTTTGTTCTATATATATGAAAAAGCGTAATTTGAGAAGTTTAATAAATTTTGTTTTCTAAAACAGTTTCACAAAAGCTATGCAAAGTCATGAGTAGCAGTGCCAATCATATATATTAAAATATAATATTAGATTTCATATTCATTGAAACCTTTTCTTACCAACCTAAAACTATTAATAATTCGCTTTTCTGCTTTTTTGAAATTGCATTTCAATGAAGACACATTATTTTTTTTCAAATGCTGTGAATAATAATGTTTAAATACTCATTTTTAAATCAACTTTACCAAATAATTTCAAATGGCTTTGAAACTCTCATTAAAAATCCGGTACTTTTTAGAGTCTCTAAATTATGTAATGTGAAAATTTAAAAAAGACGGTAATTATTGTAAAGGGTATAAAATTTTAATAAAAAAGGTTTTCCACAACTAACTAATAATTTGATATATAAAAAAAAATATTGTATTTTCACTTAAAAAACGTTCAGGTGCCCCATATACACTTATCCATTTCCAGATTGCTACAGTGAGGGAAAGAAGTTGGCATTTTAATGAAACACATTATTTTTTCAAATGTGTAAAATAACGTTAAAAACTCCATTTTAAGATATTTAATACCATAATCTCTTCAATGTTGCAAATTGAGGAAAGAAAGTTGTCGCTTCTTTTAAGAGTTTCTAGAACCCTTTGTAATGACTGAAAATTTAGAACAAGCGTAGATTTATAGAAGTTAAAATTTTTATTAAAACAGTTCTTCACAACTAATGAAATATTTCGGATATATAAAAAACAAAATATTGAACATTCATTTAGAAAGACGTCCATCTCAACGCCATGAGTAACACCACTATTAATAAATTCAACGCTTTTCTGCTTTTGGAAATTTGCATTTCAATGAAACACATTATTTTTTCAAAATGCTGAAAATACCGTTAAAGAAAGCTCAAATGTTTAAGATACCAACTACTAATTTGGTCATACGTATTGATAATTTATGGAAAATTGCGTACCTTCTTTGATCGACGAGTGGTGGCTAAATTTAGGCTAATCGTGAAAAATTAAGAAAGCGTAACTCGTAGTGAAGTTGACAATCTTTGTATTAAATACAGTGTTTCACAACTAGATGGAAATATTGTGGGTATATAAAAACAAATATTTGAAATTCATTACATAAAATCGATTCCAATTGTTAGACACACTAAAACATATTATATAAAGTTCGCTTTTCTGGCTTGTTTGAAGTGTAATTTCAATGGAAACAGCATTTGATTTTTTTTCCAATCGCTGAAAAATTTAACTCGTTAAAAAGACATTCATTTTAAGATTTAGCCAAATAATTCAATTGTGTGACAAATTATGGTAAAATCCGCTATTTCAAGAAGTTTCTACAAATCTTTTGTAATGTGAAAATCTATCCACAAAAGAGCGATAAACTATTTTTTTTTCAAACTAGCTTACTCTAAGTCATGTCCACAAATTTACTAAAATATGTGGTTAGTTTAAAAACAAAAAAGTTGAAATCTTCATTTTCAAAAACCATGAATTTAATACACCTAAACTATTAATAAAATCGGCTTATTCTAGCTTTTTAGAAATTTTGGGATATGATTACTTGCTATATGTTTTTTAATGCTGCAAATCTTTTATACGATTCCATGTTTTTTAAGATTTTCAATCAGTATATTTCAAGTGTTGAATTGTAGGAAAAATCGTACTTTAAGTACGATTGTTCTAAATTTGTAAATGTGAAAATTTAAGAAAGAAGCCCGTATATTTAATAAATAAAAATTTTTTTATTAAAACATGATTTCACATGAATTTAAAATGAAAATATTTAGGGCTATTAAAATACATTAAATTTTTCATTCAAAAATTTTGAATTAAAATACCTAAAAACATTTATAAAATTCGCTTTTCTGTCTTTTTGAAATTGCATATTCAATGTCCTAGATTAAAATTTTTCATCCTCCTCAATGCTAACGCTATATACTCTCGAAATTCTCAGTAACATCTTTTAGTCCCATATTAACTCTTCAAAATGTTAGAAAAAATTTACGGAAGCAAAATTACGCTACTTTAAGAAGGTTCTATAATTTGTTGAATGTTTTTGAAAATTTCGAAGGAGAAAAAACGTAATGACCTTTACAAGTTAACAATTTTTTCAATGAAAACATAGGCTTCCTCTCTCACAACTTAATGATACTATTTGATAATTAATAAAACAATATCTTAATAAATTCTTCATTATTCCCAGTCATAGATGGAGAACACCTCTCAAAACTAGTTAATAAATTCTCTTTCTGCTCTTTTGCTCGAAATTAGTCATTTTCAATGATTAACACATTCTTTTTTCATAATCGCTGAAATGCCGTTAAAAAAGCTCACATTTTGCAAAGATTGTTACCAAATTCATTTTCACATTTTTTGGAAAGATTTTATCGACAAAAAATCCGATAACTTGTAAAGAAGTTTTCGTAAATTGGTTTAATGTTGTAACTCTAGAAAAAAGCCGTAATTTTAGAAGTAAAATTTTTATATAAACAGGTTTTCTACAACTAATGAAAAAAGATATTTAGAGACATACCAATATTAAAAAACAAATATTGGAAATTTTGCATTAAAAAGAACGTCACACTTTCTAAGGACACTAGAAACTATTAATAAATTCACGCTTTTCTGCTTTTGAAAATTGCATTTTTCAATGAAACATATTCTTTTTTTATCAAAAATTTTGCATGCACTTTCCACCTACACATACCGCCTCTAAATAACTATCAATTCTTAAGATTTTTACACAATTAATTTCAAATTGTTGAGATCTTTATTGTACAAACGTTCGATTTAACGATGATTCCACCGTTAATTTTTAATTTGGTGAAGATTTAAAGAGGAGATATAAAATTGCAACGGTGGCAATTTATCCGAATCGTTTTAAAACTTTTTGATCTTTTTTTAAAACACTGATTAGTGATTAATTTGGATTTTTGATAAGTCATTTTGGTCAACGTAAAAAAAACAAACATTCATTTGCAGAATTTCATTTCTAAAAACTGTCTCAATCTTTAAGACAACCTATAAACTATTAATAGAATATTGCCTTTTTTCTAGTGCTTTTTGAAATGTGTGCTATTTCAATTAAGAATCCCACATTTGCTTCTATATTTTCAAAATGCTTGAAATCAATTACCGTTAAAAACTCAATTTTAAGATTTTACGCCAAATAACTTTCAAATTGGTTGAAATAGGAAAAATTCGTACTGTTTAAGAGTTCTTAACATTTGTAGACTGATGAAAATTTTAAGGAAAAAACAGTTATTGGTTTGATGTAGCTATAAAATTTTTTATTTAAAACAGTGATGTTTCGCATACATACTAATGAAAAGTGATCTTTCAGCCGTATAAAAACAAATTATAAAATTGTTCATTACCATAAAAGAAACGGTCAATTTTCAAGACAACCTAAAAAACCTATTAATTAATTCGTCTGGTTCTCACCTTTGTTGAAATTGCATTTCATGAAACACATTCTTTTTTCAAAAGGATGGCTGAAATTACCGTTAAAGTAGTTCCGAATTTTAAGAGTTTACCAAAAATAATTTCAATTTTTTGAAAATTTATGAAAAATTCGTACTTGTAATGAGTTTTTAGCAATTATATAAGATGTGAATAAATTATATAAGCACGGTCCGTTAGATATTTAGACAGTTAACAATCCTCTATTTATCTAAAACAGGTTATTTCACCAAACTAATGAAATATTATATGGTATATAAAAACAAATATTGAAATATTTCACTTAACAGACAAGTTCAATATTTAATGGACACCCTAAAACTCATTAATATAATATACGCATTATTCTGCTTTTTTGAATATTCGCATCTCTCAATTGAAACACAATTCTTATTATTTCAGAATTGGCTGAACCTCTTACTACCCGTTAAAACCTATCCAATTTTACATTTAACCAATTAATCTCCTCAAATGTTGAAATTATATGAAAATATCGTTACTGTATATAAGATTAGCTATCTAAAATTTGTAATGTGAAAATTTAAGACAAAAGCGTATTTTAGAAGTTAAAATTTTTTTATTAACGAACAGCAGTTGTTCACAACTAATGAAATATTTGGTATTATCAAAACAATATTGAAATTCATGACTAAAAAACGTCAATAGACAACCAAGACTTTTAATAATATTCGCTTTTCTGGCTTTTTGAAAATTGCAATTCAATGAACCATTATTTTTTCAAATGCTTCTGGATACAATTAAAAAATTCAATATTATACCTGATCACAATGATCATTCAATTGTTGAATTTAGGAAAATGAAGTCTTCATTTACATAAAATATTGTAATGATCTGGTATTCTCATCCCAAACGTTATAATTTTAGAATTTTGTAAAATATTTAATTATATTTAAAACAGGTTTTCCACAACTAATGACAGGTATATTTCAGGTTAGTGATAAAAACAGAATATTGGAAACTCTCTCTCGGTCAATTTAGACACCTAAACTTTATTAATAAAATCTTTTTCTTGATTTTTGGAAATACCATTCCAATGAGAAACAACATTATTTTTTTAACACAAATGCTCTGACCAGTATCCATTAAAAACTTCATATTTAAGAGTTTACCACATACTTTTTTTTCATTTTTTTTATTTCAATCCCTGTGTGAGTCTTGGATGGCTTCATTCCCTTGTAGGTTTTCCTAATTCTTTTCCATCAGAGCACTTTTAAACTAAAAATAATTAAAGTTCAGATTAAAATTAAATTTGTTCTTATTCAAACAGGTTTTCACAATATAAAAATTACAATTCACTCTTCTCATCCAAATAATGAAGATTTCATTAAAACACAGTTCAAATTTAAGACAACTCTAGAAAAACTATTAATAATTTCTCTTTTTCTGCTTTTTTGAATATTGCACTTTTTCAATTGAAACCACATTCATTTTTCAAAAATGCTTTGAAAATACCGTTAAAAACTCAATTGTTAATGAAATACCAAATACTTTCAAATGTTGAAATTAGGGAAAAATCGTACTTTTAACGATATTCCTAAATTTGGTAATGGAAAATTTAAGAAACAGCGTAATTTTAAAAGTTAAATTTTTTATTTAAAACAGGTTTTCACACTAATGAAATATTTGGTTAGTATAATATAGAACAAATATATTGAAGATTGTCATGTAAAAAATTTAAAAGACTTTAGTGCTACTGATAACTAATAAGTATAATCTTTCGCTTTGTACTGCTTTGGAAATTTGCGATTTTAATTGAAACGCATATATTTTTGTCGAATGCGAAAATACCGGTTACGAAACTCAGATTTCAGAGACATTACCAACATAATTTCAAATGATAAAAATTAGGAAAATCGTACTTTTAAGGTTCTAAATTTGTAATGTGAAAATTTTAAGAAAAGGCGTAAAATTAGAGTTAAAATATTTATTATTAAAACAGGTTTACACTACTAAACTAATGAAATTTAAATATAATAACAAAACAGATTTTAAATTTTACTTCATTAAAAAACTTCAATTTACGACACCTAAAACAATTAAAAAATTCGCTTTTTCTAGCTTTACTTTCAACTTCGCTTTTCTATGCAATTACATCATCACTTTTCAAGTTTTAAAATTGCCGTTAAAAACTCAAGTTGTTCATCGGGTAAATGAACTCCACGTTGTTCATAATCTCACAAAAATACGTTACTGTATGAGTGTCTAAATTTGTTAAATGTGAAAATTTAAAAAAAGCGTTATATATTTAGAATTTTAAAATTTTTTATTTTAAACAGTTTTACACAACTAATGAAATATTTTAGGGATATAAAATATCAAAGATATTTAGAAATTTCATATGAAGATAACGTATCCATAAATTTAAGACACCTAAACGATTAATAAATTCGCTTTTTCTGCTTTTTGGAAATTGCATTTCAATGGAAACACATTATTTTTTTTTTAAATGCTGAAAAAATACCGTTAAAACTCAATTTTTAAAATTTAACAAATAAAAAAATAAATTACACAGGTTGAAATTTTAAAAGATCTTGGTTTACTTTTTTATTTTAAAGAGTTTCTAAATTTATATGTAGAAAAGAAAATAGTAATCATGAAGTATTTTGTAGTAATAAGATAAAAAGCCGTTAAATGTTTTTAAGAAGTGATTTAGAAAAGTCTTATTTTATAATTTAAAACTATTTTTTTCACATAATCTAAATGAAAAATATTTTAGGTATATAAAATAACAAATATTGAAATTTCAATTAAAAAGAACGTCAATTTTTAAGGACAACCTAAAACGTATTAGAATAACTATTTGTCCTCATATTCTATTTTTGAAAATGTATATTTTAATGTTAAAGAAAGATAGTTTTTTTCTAAATGCTGAAATTACCGTTAAAACTCAAGTTTTAAGGAGTTGACCAAATAATTATCAAATGTCTGAAATTTAGGTGAAAATCGGATACTCTTTAAAGAGTCACTAATTGTTGTAATATAATATGATAAATTAAAATAAGAAAAAGGTAATTTTAGAAGTTTTAAGAATATTTTTATTTAAAAACATGTTTTACAACTCTAATGATAATATAAAGGTCATTCATTGGTTAATGAATAACTGGTTGATTAAACAGTAGTCAACTTAAGGCCAAACCTAAAACTATTAATAATATTTCGCTTTCCTGCTTTTTGATAATTGCATTTCAATGAAACATGATTTATTTTTTCAAATTCAGAAGATATACGCGTCAAACAACTTGAATTTTTAAGTTTACCAAATAAGTTCAAAGCTTAAAGTTAGGAAAAATGGCGTCTTTTAAGAGTTCTAAATTTTAATGTGAAAATTAAGAAAAAGCGTAATTTAATTTATAGATGTATAAAATTTTTTATTTAAAACAGGTTTCACAACTAATGAAGGAATATATAATATAATAAAACATAATAATGATAAATTTCATTAAAAAACGTCAACTTAAACAAACCTAAAACTATTAATAAATTGCGTTGTCTTTAAAGCCAGGTGTTTGTAAAGGGAAACGCATTGATTTTTTTTCGAAGGCTGAAAATACCGTTAAAACTTCAATTTTTAAGATTTAACCAAATAATTTCAAATGTTAAAATTCAGGAAAAATACTTATAGTAGTTCATTAAGATGAGCGTTTAGGAAATTTTAAGAAAAAAAGCAAGTGAAAGTTTTAGAAGTTAAAATTTTTTATTAAAACAATTTTTTCAAACCATGAAAATTGAGTATATATAAAAACAAATCATTGAAATTTCATTCAAAAGACGTTCAATTTTAAGGACACCTAAACTATAATTAATAAATATTGCGGCTGTCTTCTGCGCGGTTTTGAACATGTGGCATTTCAATGAAACACATTTTTTTTTCAAATGTCTGAAAATACCGTTAAAAGTATTTAAGATTTACCAAAATAATTTCAAATGAGAAATTAGGAATAAATTCGTATTCTTTTTAAGAGTTCTTAAATTATGATGTATTTCAAAATCTTTATTAAATAAAAAATGAGCTAGTCTCTAATTTTGAAGAAGTATAAAATTGTTTATTTTCTAATACAGCTTGTTTGCTTCACTAGTAATGAGCATATATTTGGTATATTAAAAACAAAATATATTGAAAATTTTCAAATTATAAAAACGTCAATTTTAAACTACTCTTGTTTGCTTCCTATATGAAGTTATGTTGGTTGGTTCTTGAAAACATTTTCTTTTAAAAGTTTGAGGGTTGGTTCTGAATGATGGCTGTGGATTGGTTCTGAAAGTTTGTTTTAATGTATTTTAACCAAGTAAGGGAATGGAGCGGTACTATAAATTTAAGAGACTGATGCCAAACTTTTCAGCTTGATCGATACCGAAATTCCGAAACCAGGTATTGATATCGAATACTAATATCAGTTTATAGTTGTGATATCGGTATCGGTATTTTTTTTACCGATACTTAAAGAATTTGTTCGATACCGATACCGAGAACCGATATTAAAAAATTGCTCATACTGAATACTAATGCTTATAAATATTTTGATACCGTAGCGATATTAAATAAATGTTGATGTCGAGTACCGCTGGCCATAAAAGTGCCGATACCGAGTACCGATATCGATACCCCAGTTTGAAAACCACTGATTTTATAGATGAATTATACTTATCATTAATTAGGTGATAACTAGGATTACTTATAAATTTAGGGAAAAAAATTACCTAAAAATCAAAAACATCAAACAAATCATGATTTTTTTTAATTAAAAAAATCACGTAAAAAAATCAGTTGATTTAAATCATTTGATTTTTTTTCGTGCCAACCCTATGATGGTTCTCAGACTTGTTCACACCCGATGAACATAAGCATAGAACACAAGATTTGAATCCAGTACTGTGAATGGTTCACTTCGTATTTTTAGATCTGTTCATACTTTACAAACTCATCAGCGAATACCAGATTCGCACTCGTAATTTACCTTGTGTAGCGTTTCTCAACCTCAATGGCAGCGCGACCTCTTAACAAAAAACTTGATAACAACAATAATAAAAACTTATATTAGCTACTAGAACAAATTATTTAGGCGAAATGTCTAAATTAACAATTCGTGTGTCATAACTTGAAAGCAGTTTGGTTTGTGTGAATTTAGCGTGAAAAAAAAAAAACCGCTGTCTTTGTTTTCTTCGTTTTTGGACTTTTGTTTTTAATGTGTTTTTTAATTATTGTGCATCTCATTAATGTGTTTTTAATATGGGCTCATTTTTTCTCATACAGTGTGTTCTATCTTTTTAATTATTTCATCACCAACTTCATATGGCACCACGACCTCCCAGTTGTAGAAACACTGGCCAAGTGTATAGGCAACTTATATCTCTATTATGCAAAGTATTTCTCGTAATCAGTATATTCTTCCCTCGTTTTTGTTTGTTTGTTATTTTAATAACAGAACTTTGTTGCTCTGTCTCCGTTGCTCTGTTTGTTATCTTATGATTCTTATCTCTGCTGATCGATTGCTCTTAACCTTATCAATCTTAATGCTTCACACTTCGTTACTTTTAACTGCATGTGAAGATGAAGAAGTTACCGCCTACACAATATGTTATGGACAGAAATACTTTCATAACTCATTATTGTTTAGGGTATAACCATAGCTTATAACTTTCATTAGACTTAAGCCTACACAAGTTTATAAAAAAAAAAATTAAAGAAAAGAAGCATCTGACAGTAATACGTCGTCATTATTAGGAAATTTGGAGACTTCATAACTTTTTTTTAAACATTTTTGTTTCGTTACATATTGCAAACACACACACACACACCCACAACACACCACACATATATAGTATCATATATTAAATAATATTATATATATATTATATACTATAATATTATAATATATATATATATATATATAATATATATATATTATATAATATCAGTTGCAATGAAAAGATGGGAAAAGCACATTGCCCTAACACAAAGGCACTACTTGCAATTTAATAAATTATTGATCTACAAATCATGAAGAGCCAAAAAAGTTTGAGGAAGGGGGGAGGAGGTGCCAAAGAAGTTGAGAGAGGGAGGGGGAGTAGGTGCGAGATCTTTTTGAAGAGAATGGGAGGAGGTGTGCACTATGCAACAGCAAGCATGAAATTTAGAGGAAGGGGAGGGGAGGTGTGGCACTTGCAAGCGAGCAAGAATGAAATTTAGGGGGAAGGGAGCCAGGGTTACATCCGCTGGTTATTTGAGATAAAAAAAATACAAGCATTATTTGTTTGTTTGTAAGTTCATAGGAGATGGGGGGGAGAGGGTAGAACGCCTGGTGGGAGTGTTTTCTTGGGGGGGTACGAGAAAAGGCAGGGCAGTACCCCAGACGGGGGGGAGGAAAAGATACTGAATGCAGAAATTAAAATGCAAAATACCGTTTTATTATAAACATACGTTCGTATATGTAGAAAAATCTACGTTAAAAAAAAAAGGTACGAGTTTTCAGTACGGAAAGTACCAAATCAGTTCGAAGCAGGGTTTGCCGAGCACCGAAATATTGTGCACCGCACCGCACCGCAGCACACCTCCCTCTTCACATGTGCACCGCACCGCACCGCAGCAAAATGTGCGCACCACTCACCGCAGCGCACCTCACATCTGTTTCAATGCGCACCACGCACCACACCTCTATATTTTAAAATTTGCATTCGCACTGCACCAAAATGTGCGTACCACGCACCGCACCTGGTGCGTCGGACAACCCTAGTTCGAAGGTACGAAAATTGTACCAAAAAAATTGTAACACTCCTTATAAATGATATTAATTAGCAATCTGAAACTCATACAACCAGAAATGCATTAGAAAGAAAATTAACTACTACTACTACTACTACTATTACTACTATATTAATTATTATTATTATTATAATTTATTATTATTATAATATTAATCTATTATTATTATTAATTATATTATTATATTATTTTCGGACTAAATCTTGTGAAATTGTTATCTAATATTTGGATTGTTCCTTTACTATATATATATAATAATATATTATATACTATATATAAATATATATATATGATATATATAAATAATATATATATTTATATATATATATATTATATTATTAATATAATATATTATATATAGTGTGAGGTCACCATTTTAAAAGTCATGTTCATACAACTGTGTGACCTCGTTACTTTCATACTTGAATGAGTAAGGTGGAAGCTGAATTATATCCGCATCCCTTGCAATCTAGATCAATTGATATTGAAAGCTGTCATACCAAAGGTGGTAAAAAAAAAATCTGTTTATTTAGTTTTTCTAACGAACCCAAAAAAACTTAGCTTAACGTAACTTAACCTAGAACTTTAGCTTAACCTAAACCTAATCCTAAAACTTAACCTTAACTTAACTTAACTTAACTTAACTTCGAACTTAACTTAACCTAACCTAACCTAACCTAACCTTAACCAACCTAACACTACTAAACTTAATATTAACTAACTTAACTTAACGTTAACTTAATCTGTTTTTAGCCATTTAGTTTAAGACATGGATTGGGTTGCTGAGCACCGAATTTTGCGCACGCACCGACCGACCTCACCTCTGTTTCAATGTGCCAACCGCATCGCACCAGCCAAAAATGAGCGCACCAGCACCGCACCTCTATTATTCAATGCCACCGCACCGCACCTGGGCGTCGACAAACCCTACATTGAATTATGTCTCTCCTATCATACATGATATTCGACTACTGGGCCAAAGATTATCTCTAATACTTTATGGTAAATCATCTTTTCTTTCTTCTTATTCGTTCGGTGGGATCTGTTGCTAATACTCTTCTTTAGCTTTTTCATCTTCCTTCAACCTGGATGACGGAACAATCTGACTCTGCAAACCCATCTGACTCTTCACCTTCTATTCATCTCCTTCAACTTGGACTGATTCTGCAACCAATCTTCCGTCTTCACTTTCATCTCCTTCAGCTTTGGATGACTCTGGCAACCATTTGACGTCTGGCAACCAATGTTCCTCTGTCTCTCCTGGAGGATTCCATTTTTTACGAAGCTAGTACCAAATGGTTCGAGAAGGAAAATGATAGGCAGGTCAAATAAGGTCGACAATGCTGAAAAATAAATCTGTATTGAGAATTTCTCTAACGACCCAAGCAAAACTACTTATCCTAACCTAATCAACCTAACCTTACTAACCTAACCTTAACTAAACCGACCTAACCTAACTAACTTAAACTAACCTAACTTAAACCTAACCTATCCTAACGCCTGGGCGTGTACCGGAATTTTTTTTGATGTTGTGTCGACCATATAACCTGTAGTCTATTTTACCTGTCGGCCATTTGAGTTAGTCTCTGTTTTTACCTCAGATTGTTGTTGGGATGAATTGACTCTGACATCTTGGAGGCGCTTGACACATTCAAGACTTTTGACAAAGAATATGACAAACGAGCACAGATTCTCTAATCTCCTCCATGTTTTCCCTCACTTTCTTAGTCTTGGTCTACCTTTCTTCATATCGACTATTCTTTTTCCATTCTTCCTTTCCTTTTCCTTTCCTTCACTTGCCTTAGTCTAATTGCCTACCTTTCCTTCATATCGACTATTCCTTTTCCTTCCTTCCTCTTTTCTTTACTTTTCTTTTCTTACTTGTCTTGTCTTGTTTACCTTCTTTCAGTATCGACTATTCCTTTTCTCTTCACTTGTCTTAGTCTGTCTACCATTTCTTTCACATCGACTACCTTTTCCTTCCTTCCTTCCTTTCTCCTTTTCCTTACTGCCCTTACGTAGTCTATGCCTACCTTTCACATCATATCGACTATTCCTTTCCATTCGCTTTCCCTACTTTCCTTGTCCTCACTTGTCTTAGTCTTGTCTACCTTTCTTTCATATCGACTATTCCTTTTCCTTCCTTCCTTCCTTTTCCTTTTCCTTCACTTGTCTTAGTCTTGCCTACCTTTCCTTCATATCGACTATTCCTTTTCCTTCCTTCCCTCCCTCCTTTTCCTTTTCCTTCACATGTCTTAGTCTTGTCTACCTTTCCTTCATATCGACTATTCCTTTTCCTTCCTTCCTTCCTTTTCCTTTTCCTTTTCCTTCACTTGTTTTAGTCGTGTCTACCTTTCCTTCATATCGACTATTCCTTTTCCTTCCTTCCTTCCTTCCTTTTCCTTTTCCTTCCTTCCTTCCTTTTCCTTTTCCTTCACTTGTCTTAGTCTTGCCTACCTTTCCTTCATATCGACTATTCCTTTTCCTTCCTCCCCTCCTTTTCCTTTTTCTTCACTTGTCTTACTCTTGTCTACCTTTCTTTCTTATCGACTATTTTCAATGAACATTTCAACGTTCTGTCAAGTGTATTCCTCAAGTTCTTCTTATTCGACCCTTTTCTACTTATCGTAACATCTCCTCAACTTCTCGACCATTCAGTTTCCTATGACGACAAATTCAACATTCCATTTCTGTCTCATTCCCAAATTCTTCTTTTGTCTAGAGTCGTTTCTTTTCAGCTTCCAATCCTACTCTGATAATCTTTTGTAATGGTTTGCAGGTGTCCACTTCATTGGCAACTCTTTTTAAAGCTTTCTTAAAGCTAACATTCAATAATACTTTTATAAATCTCAACTCAAAAACAAATCCAAACTTTTATTAACTCTCTTTGAAATTTGTGGCCCCGCCAGGTGACATCATAAACGTCTGTTTCAACTTTCATCGAAAACCAAACACCACAATGAGTTCCTACTTGCCTTAGGCCGGCTCAAACAAAACTACGAATTTGTTCAGATTTCGATATTTTCTCCTCTTCATTGCTACCTCAATAATACTTTACAGTAGGCTTGTGCCGTTCGTGCCTGTAATTTTTATTAGCGCCCAGCCTATTACTGATTAAATATGACCAGAGGTGCGATGAACTGCTTTTGCTCTTGTCACATTTACGTTACCTGGCACGACTCCAGTTCGGTGCTGTGCAGATAATTGCCGGATCCGGCAACCCTACTATATTATTGTCCTCCCCATTGGGGAAAGGCCAATTTCACCTCTTGAATAAGCAAGTACAATGTTTTACGGATACCAAACCCACTGACACTAATATTCCTACAGATCTTGGCACTCTAGCTTAGGGTTGGCCGAGCATCGGAATTACGCACCGCAAGCACCTCATCGGGACACTAAAATTGTGGGCCGCACCGCACCGCACCGCAGCTGGACGTCGCCAATCCTACTCTAGTTCATTCACTGCAGTACTGCAATGACAGAGGTTAAGAGCCATGACCATATGTACCCCACATCCTATATAAAACTCTCTCGAGCACAGAGAATCTGTGTATTCACATGAGTTTTATGGACATTGCCAACTCTACCTTATTCGTTGGCAACTCTAGCCTTATTCGTTGGCACTCTAGCTTTATCAGTGGCAACTCGTAGCCTTATCGTTGCAACTCTAGCCTTTCGTTGGCAACTGCTGCCTTATCGTTGCAACTCAGCCTTATTCGGTAGCAAATCTCCTTATCGTTGTTCTAGTCGTTACCTTCTCATTTCTAGCCCAACTCGTTCTGCGGAATTCTCTT
Source organism: Trachelipus rathkii (assembly GCA_015478945.1). Classification (NCBI taxonomy): domain Eukaryota; kingdom Metazoa; phylum Arthropoda; class Malacostraca; order Isopoda; family Trachelipodidae; genus Trachelipus; species Trachelipus rathkii. The sequence continues at coordinate 52,203 of JABUQX010011335.1, read as the reverse complement.
CATCTTATAAAAACTTCCAGCGAATATTGTAGCTTTTTAAAAAACTCAAAATCTTAGTAATGTGTCTTCAAACCAAAATATCTTATACTACAACTCGGAGATTTGGCGTTTGATGAACTATCGAGGTCTCCTTTATTTTTCAACATGAATAAGGGGGAGCGTTTCTCCTTATATTTTCAAACATGATAGGCGGGGGGTCTCTTTAGTTTCCAACATGGTAATCGGAGGGCTCTCCCCTTTATTCTCCAACATGAATGTCTATGGGGTCTCTTTATTTAACACGTAGAATATCTTTCCTTGAGTTGTAGTTTCAGTAAAAGAAAGAAAAAGAGTAATAAATCTCTTAAAAATACTACAGCTAAAAATAAATAATGTTCGTAATTATTTATTTCTTTATTAAATTTTTTTACTAAATATATTATTATTCATTATTATTATTATTATTAGATTATTATTATATTATTATTATATTATTATTATTATTATTTCGCAACAAACGTTGATCAAATATCTGATGAATGTTTGTCTTACAATAATAATTTTTAATATATATAATATATCAATAATTATATATATATATATATATATATATATATATAATATATTTTATATATATTATAATAATATATATATATATATATAATATATGATATAATATTATTATATAATATATATATATATATATAGTCATGAAATAAGGCTTACGAAATGATGTTTAAAAAATCAATATTTAAAAAAAAATAATAATAAAATACTTGAAACCCGTTTTCTATTATTAATTACTACTAATTAAAAATGTTTATTTACTTAATTAAATTTCCAATACCAAAAAAAAGGAAAAATAATTATTAAAATGTTTGTTACAGATACTTGAAAGCATTTAAAAAAATATTTAAAGCATCTGGCAACTTGATTATTACTGATAGGAGATGCCACTTAATATTTAATTGCTAAAATATTTTTTTATTTGTAATAGTAATGCCAAATATGCTAATTAATAGTTTTTAAGTAGATTTTATTTGACTATTAGCTGTCCAGAATATATTTAAATTTTTTTATATTATTTTTTTAATGTTTTTTGTTTATTTTTAATGCCTATTTTTTACAAACAGTTGCAAGTAGTCTTTTTTTAATGGCAACATTGATTACGATATAATATAGGCAGGTAATAATATAAGTACCATTTTTTGTACTAGAAATAAAGAATAATTAAAATATATATATATATAGATTATTTGATTTAGAATATAAGATATATCATATAATATATATATATATATATATATATTCATATATATATATATATATATATATATATTATATAGTATATATAGAGTATAGTATATGTCAGACTACTTTAAATTGGAGCAGGTTTTGTCGAACACTATCGTAAATTACATTATTTACATTATTAAAATATGAAAATCTTATTACACGAATCCTTAACCCTCCGCAGCTGACTATAATTAGCGTCTCTTTCGCTACTGCTCTCGTTCTCTAAATCAAAAAGTCACTTTGTTTAGTGTAGGATTTGTAGTTCACCTAATTACACCGCCTGTAATAAAATATAATTTATTACTTATATAATATATATATTATATATATTATATATAATAATAATATATATATATATATATATATATTATAATATATATATATATATTATATATATATATATAGATTAAAACTATACCAAAAAAACCACATAATATCTCGAAAAACTACGATAGTTACAAGAAAACTCAATAACATATTTGAATCACGTATGAAATCTTGTATGGAAAATGAAACTTTTTTATTTCATTTATAAAGCATACCCGGTAAACCGCCAATATATATCATCGATTTATATAACTATATATATATATATAATAATATATATATAATATATATAATATATATTTAATTTTTTTTCTGTATCGTATATATATTATATATATATATATATATTTATTTCGCAGAAAGTGATAGTGCATTACAAGAATAATAGCAGTACAATAACAGTAGTACAAAATTAGTAGGCAGTAGGCTTTTTATATACCGTATGTAAAAATTAAATATGGCTCCCTGGAATTAAGCTTAAAATATATAACAATAATAACTTTATTAGCATTACCAGAATTTCCCATACCAAATAGTGGAACTATTAATTACTACCCCCGACCCGTGAATTGTGTGGAAATAAAATATTCCATCAAGTGAAAATAATAATAAAAAAATTATTGTGAACGTGGATCATCCATTATGTTGGTCAGTGTTGAAATAGATTAATAGTTGTGAGAATCCTGAAATCCCCATGTGTGAAGAAGGGGTTATGGCTTACCCCCCACCTGACGCAGTGTACGAGACTAAGGTGTCCCCGTTAAATAGGGGGAGCAGCCATAACAGTTACAGCATTAACGGCTTTACTGTTAACGATAGATGTGATGATTATAACCTCAATGGGTCAGTGGGTTCATCCACACCACATCATCATCACGATTCTGATTCCCTTAGCGGCAGTGATGAATTAGTGGTGGATGTTGATGGGGAAGATCACCACAACAATAACAGCAACTCTGAAAGTACTCGTTTTATGACGTCATCGCCGTTAATTACGTCACCACTCTCCATAACGGGGTTTCCCACTTCCTTCGATTGCCATCTACAAACAAGGACTTGGCACCCACATGTTTACTCCCCTTCGCCAAAAGCCCCCACCCCACACTCCATAGCAGATATAATGGGGTGGAATTGTAGTCGACTGGACGAACCACTAAACCTGACGACTAAACCACTGGAGTCCGTTACCGACCACTCATTTGACAAAGGTAAGCCCATATCTATTTATTGTGAAATTATTTCTATTCAGTATTTTTTTCCTTATCAACAACTATTATTATTATTATTATTATTATTATTATTATTATTATTATTATTATTAATTATTATTATTATTATTATTATTATTATTATTATTATTATTATTATTATTATTATTATTATTTTTCATCAAACGAGCTATTAAAGGAGTCATATTACATATATATATATATAATATATATATATGATAATATATATATATATTTATAAACAAGATATAATAATATATATTATATATATATATATATATAAAATATATAATATATATATTATTATATATATATATAGTTTTCTTAAGAATTAAGCTTTTCGGCGCAATGGTTTCCAGTGTCAGTCCTTGATTTTACATCCCTACCCAGGTGGGGTATTTACCCTGTCAATGTTATGAGCATCTTATTCTATCCGCCATTAATCTTTTTCTCATAGAGGTGTTAGAAGTTCATTTTTGTTCATTGATTCCCATGGACTTGCAGAAGCCCACTGTGAATCTTCCGCTGCTCCCCTACAGCAATTCTTCTTAGAGGTATCCGAGATCATGTTTCTATGTTCATTGCTTTCCAATGCTAATCTTAGAGTTGTTTCAAGCATCAAAATTGAAGGGCATGGTTGCTAGGCCTGGCACGGTTGCTAGCATTGTCGCCCTGACCCTCTTTACATGATCTGATTCTATTTATATTCAAACGCCATTGGCAAGAAATTTATATATATAATATATATAATATAATATATATATAGATTATATATATATATATATAATATATATATATATATTATATATATATATATATATATATCATATATCAGGGCCGTACCTTGTAAGATTACAACTTGGTAGGCAAATTATATATATATAAATATAAATTATATATATAATTATATATATATATATAATATATATAATATATTATATAAATATGATATAAATATATATATATATTATATATTATAACGAACTCTTTACTGCATACTCCTTATTATTGAAGGAAAAATTTAATATTTCACTCCTACTAAATTCCTACCATGATAAAAAATGCAAAGATTGACTCAACAGCCTACATAGTCATGACCAGAATTTTTAAATAATTTATTTAATATATAAAGTTAATACAATCACTTAATTAATAAAAAATGTACATATAATTAAATCAATAATAGTACACACTGCCTTCTATTCCAAAACTTAACACAGCAAATATATGGTAAACATTTATTTCACGTCTGCCACCACTACATGGATAGATAGATAGAATAGAATAGATAGTTAGATATTTATAATAATAGATAGGGTGGAGAAAAATCAAGATAGATAGATAGATAGATAGAAGATAAATAGATAGATAGATAGATAGTTAGATATATAATAAATAAATAGATAATAAATAGATAAAAAATTAGATAGATAGATAGAGCGAGAGAGAGAGAAAGAGAGATGAGAGAAGAGAGAGAGAGAGACGAGAAAGAGAGGAGAGAAGAATTCAAAATCTTTTTTCAAATTATTTCGTACGATTTCACTGGGTGAGCGAAAGTTTCTTACTCGCGAAAATTGCTTATTTTTTCGCTCAACACCAAGGTATGAACTTTTTCCCTATATATTTATATGAATAGAATCTACCCGACGCCCACCGCTTTCCAAGCTTACTTCTAGAACAGAGTAGAAGAAAATTTCCATAATGAATTAATTATTATAATTGTTATTACTAAAGTAGTTACTTTTCTTTAAATTTATTTATGAATCAGTTTCTTTTTTACACTTCCATATAAAATTCTAATAATTATATATTAACTTTACACATTTAAATTATTTTATAAAAGACTAAAAAAATTGGTAGATTATTTCAATGATGTAGACTTTTATATAGATGATATTATAATATATAAATATGTTTATATATACATTATAAGATTATTTGATTGTATCAAATATATATTTCATTTTAAAACTATATATAAATAACTATAATATATATATATATTCACTAGTTCATTATATCAAAACCCACCTCATTTTGTTACAGAAAAAAATCGATTATCTCGTTTAAAGATGTTATTTCGTCCCCCCTCACCCTTCACCACCTGCGAAATACATATGCATTACCACCGTTAATTCATTCAGTTGCTCAACATATCATTGTTTCTTATATCTCACATTTGATAAAATGCCAGACCTAAAATAATTATGAACAAAGACAATCTCTCAGACCGAGAATCCCATAACGATAATCTTACTTATCAGGACATAATGTTGATAATAATTCACCACTGTAGATCAACACACTTCAGGAAATCAGATATACCCTGTTTAACTAGTCACTAAAAGCATATCAATTTTATCTCACAACAACGCATATCACCAATCCTTGATTAGAATCAGAGCAACAGCACTGAAAGTAATTTAAATTTCTTTCCTAGGAATATTACTTGAAGCATCTATAAAACTAATTTTTAAGAACATTAACATAACAAAGCTATTTTAGTCTTTCAAAATCACTGATTGTTCGATTTAAATTATTTTTCCATGAAGAAAAGCTTAGATTGTAAACTAAACCTAAAAGAAAAAGCCTGAATTTTCTTCTTCTTTCTTCTTTCTATTATATATATTATTATTATTATATATTCGTTATTATTATATATTATATATTAATTATTATTTATACATATATTATTATTTCATTGTTTTGAAAAATACTGTTTTTGCATGGTCGATAAATATTAGTTAATATCTACTTCTTTACGTGTAAATGTTATTAAAAACCTAATCCATTACACCAGAGACCTTAATAGTATATATATATATATATATATAGTATTATATATAAATATATAATATATATATATAGATATAATATATATATATAATATATATATATTATATAATAATATATATATATACTAATATATACCGTATATATAAATATTATATATATATTATATTATAATAATAATATAATAATATAATATACGAGTAAAATAATATTATAGATATATATTATAATTATATATATTATATATATATATATATATATAATAGAATATTGAAAATACCGATATTATTTTTTATCCCAATTTTTTTAGATATTTAAGGTTCCTGAATTTGAATATAATAACGTTAGATACGAAAACTCATACAACCCTTCTATATATATAATATATTTATATAATACATTATATATAATAGATATATATATATATATATATATAATAGTATATAAAGATTTTAAATGTTCTAGATTCAAATTTCAATATATATTTATCTTATTTATAAATTTAGAAAGATTTTTTACTTTTTCTTCATTATATTAGTAGTAGTATATGATACTACCAATTAATTAAGATGTGAACGAGAAAGGTACGAAAATGAAAATATTAAAAATTTCAATAAGAAAGTAAGCAAAAACGTTCATTATGCATGAGAAAGAAAACGGGATTTTAGTGCCTTAATACGTGAAAGAATTTAATGTAACGTAAAAAATAATTTTTGTGGGTAAAATATGTATTTAGGTTATATAAATATAATATATATATATATATATATATATTATATATATAATATATATATTATAATATATATAATATATATATAAATATATATTAATAATATATATCGTTTATACATAACAAAACATCATAACCAGGACTTAGAGGCAATAAACCTCAACATAAACCTAATATGGGTCGACGATCAGTTATAACTCAACTAACGTTTATGGATCACGATGCAGCAAATTTCGACCTAACAATAAGAGTATTTTACCCACAACTGTTTTTTCCTTACCTAAATTCTTTTACGTTTTAGCACTAAAATGCGTTTTCTTTCTCATGCAAAATGAACGTTTTTCTTTACTTTATTATTAAATTTTTAATATTTATATTCTATTTTTGTCATCAACATCTTAATTAATTGCTAGATATCATAACTATAATATTGACAAAAAAAAAGTATAAAAAAAAAAACACGTATTTATCTGCACCATTGAAACTTAGTTGTTGGAATGTTTTGAGAGAGGAGAGAGAGAGAGGAGAGAGAGAGAGAGAGAAGAGTGAGAGAGAGAGAGAGAGAGAGAGAATTTTGTCAGGAAATACTTCGTAGGTTCCCAGACTTGCTCATCTTAAAGTTTATAAAAAGCTTCCCAAAATGTTATCATTAATTTATTATTATTATATTATATAATTATTATTATTATTATATATTATATATATTATGATTATTATATCTATTAATAGTTAATTTGGGACGGAAAACTTGTATAAAGTTATTGTATGGTTAATCTAGATAAGTTAATAGAATTTTAATTTTAGTACATAGGGGTCCCTTTTCTGGGATGACACCCCCCTCCAAGATTCTCCTGGAAGGCAGGGGGGAGGAATCTTGAGACCCCAGGGGAGAGGATCAGTTTTGTAATCTGTATAAACCAGAGTCTGGCTTCGTCGCTACCAAGTCAATCGATAATGGTGTTTCTGAAGACGTCTCTCTCTCTCTCTCTCTCTCTCTCTCTCTCTCTCTCTCTCTCTCTCTCTCTCTCTCTCTCTCCTCTCCTCTCTCTCTTCTCTCTCTCTCCATCATTTATTAATGTCTGCTTTTCTGTATTTCTCTTTCCTGGTATTCGTTTTAAATTTCGTCTTGCAATTTTCTCTTCATTATCTTTTCCGTCCTTTCCCCGTATTCTCTTTCTTCTCCTATTCCCCCCTCCCCCCATATCCACCCCTCCTCCAACCGTCTCTCCCGTCTGATTTGACAAAGACATCCGATATATTCTTTTTATTGTTGTGATCTAAAGGCGTATCCAACTTGGCTGGACTTCATCTTCTTCATTGGAAATAAAAAAGGCAAAAGGAAGAGATACTCTTATTGATGTTTTATTTCATTCTTTGACAAGGACTCATAAAGCTCAATTTCAAGGGCATCCGCCTTTTTCCTTCCTCAAAAGTCGAGTGTGACAAGCAATTATCGTCCTTATTCCATTATTACATTCGGCATTCTTACTTAAATAGAAGCCAAAATTGGGAAGTTCCTTTTTTAAACTAATTTCGACTTTATTTGCCTTTAACTTTTGGCTTATTTTTGGCCACTATTTAACAACTCGCTATATTTGGCTTAGCTTAGGCTTTTTTTCATCTAGTATATTATCGCTCTTATATTAAAGAGTGATAAAATCCCTTTTCGAGTAGACTAGTTTCGTAGTATTGTTTAAGTCTTTATGGGAACGTGAAATCTAATGAAGTATTTTGAAGTTGATTATGTATTTATGGGTTTATAAGAGCTAGAAATTTGGATTTCTAGTTCACAGATTTCCAGATTTTTGAGCATTTAAAGAAATAAAGAAATAACTAATTCAATATGAGAATTTTTTTTTTGTTTATTTGTTTATTTCTTTTTTTTTATTTGTTTTTTTTTTTTTGAATTATTATTATTTTTGATTTTTGATAGTTTTGTAGTTTCACATATTTATCACTACTGCTACTAATAATAATAATTACTAATAATTCTATCAACTATACTAACTACTGACGTACTACGTACTTATCTGAACTGTACATAGTGCTGGACTGGTCTACTGACTGTTTACTGTTGGAGTAATAATGAAATATTCTTTTGGTCGTGCCTGTTTTATGAATTCTGAGATTGTGATATGATTGTGGATCTGGTATGTTTCGTGCGTTAGCCAGCCTCCATCACATTAGATGTTGAATTGCATTGGGATTCGAACAACATTTTCTAAGAACAAATAAGAATTTTTAATAATTTTTTTTAAAAAATTTAGTTAAAAAGGTTTAAAAGAAAGTTTCATTTTAGTTTTAAGTTGTTATGTACTAAAATGTTACAATTAATGAAATGTAAAGAGTTTCAGATTGGTTTTTTTTTACATTTAAGGCATATCAAGGAGTGGGTGAATTCATGATTATTGTAAGACCTTGTAAAGTTTGTGGAATTGATGAATTGTAGACGATGTGTACTGTTTTTAAATTAGAATCTAGTACCTAATGGAGAGTGGGGGGATAGCATGAAATTGCTGGTGTGGTTTGTGTGTGTGTGGCGAATTGCAATTGCAGAACGCTACGCGGGCTGTACGGCTGCTCCGTTGGAGAAACCGTTTCCTTGAAATTAAGTATATTTTTTTTTTCTGTGCTGTGTTTTATTGTTTACAAAAAAGTATAAAACTAAAATTTCTGTTTCTTCAAAATAGATTAGTGTTTCATGGTATGCCTTGTTGTAACTGTTCGTTGTTGTGTTTTATAAAAATATTAAAAAGAACGTCTAAGTTGTTTATTTAAATTAAACTTATTCAAACGTGTTATTCGATTTGACGTCGAATTTGTTATAATAGAAAATTGGGTCTTGAGCGTTAACTGGAGGCAATGATAATTTCGACATGAACGATATATGTATATATATATATATATATATATATTATATAGTATTTATTATATATATATTTAGTAGATATTATATATATAATTATTAATATATATATATATATTATAATATATATGTATTTATTCAATAAGTATGTTGTGTTGTGTAGTGCGCGCTGGCGCGGTGAGCGTCGTTTGCCGACGACCTGCACCGCCTCCAGACGTTAACTCCTCGGGTCATTGTTTCATATATAGAATGTTGAAAACATAAGCAACGAATTGACTAGTTGTTTATATTACTATAGATGAATAGATGATAGATTATATAATTAATTGAATATAAAATAGTATATAAAAACATATATAGAAAAATAAGTAGTAAAAGATAGTAATATTATATTTTATAAGGAGGATTGATACCTTTAATGTGTGGTGTTCTTAGAACTCCTGTTAAAGTGGTATGTAGATTAATATATATAAATGAATTAATATTATTAATGATGAGAGAATATTTAAAAAATATATTGAAATAATTGAATGAAGTAGATAATATGATAATTGGAATAATTAGTTGTTCTTGAAAGTAAGTTTAGCTTAGTATATATATTTAGGTATGAATATATTTATATTATATTAATATAATATTAGTATGTATGTATATATATTATCAGTGAGGATATTTTTAGGTATTATGGTTATGTGGATTATATATATGTATTAGTAGTATTTATATATTATGATATATTTATAGAGAGAGGTAGAAGAGAGTAAGAAGCAGTAAGATATTTTGAATATATAAGTTGAGAACGGCAGGTTAAATTATGGTGGGGAATGTAGCCAGTTGTGGAGTCATTAATATATTGTCAAGTGTGGCAAGCAGGATAATGAACTGTAAAAAAAAATCGAGTTTCGCTCCGGAGCCCTTTCCTCAAAGAGGGTTTTCTGGCCGGTTTTTTCCACCAGTGAATTTTATATACATATTGACGATAGGGTGTCAAGGCTATCTGCAAGCATGCTGTCCTCTTACGGTGAGGTTGGGTGTGGGAAGAGCGTAACTTTGAACTAATCTTAGTGTGTGACTGAGGCCACTACCAGGAGGAGGGTAGGCCATGCTTCATTTGTCCATTGCTTCATCGGACTGGTGGAGGGGGTAACCCAGCTCATTTTCCCTGCCCGGTTGGCCAACCTGATTTCCATTATGCTTGTTTAAGCCCGGCTCCTGAGTTCTCAGTATGCTGCGGGAACCAGCCTTGGCGCTTTTGTTTCAGTGTGTTGGTAGCCGAACGTATCCACTGTGAATGGTGAGCAGGTATGTTCCACTGTCTCGGTTAGGCGGTTCAACTCTGCTTGGTTCCACTGCGGTATCGTGTGGGGTGCTAGGCTTCCTTGTGTTTTTAACTTGGGTGTTGTTCATCCTTGCATATAGGTTTTCATCACAGGGGTTCCATGGCCTCGTAGTGATGTTTCGTGGGCGCGGGAGTCCCCGATGACTGTACCCAGTTGGGCATTTTGTTAGAAAATGGCCCCTTCTCATGCTCTGCCATCTCACCGTGTAAATACTGTAACTCCTGGCGTCAGTTTTTTCGTCGAGTCTTAGAACACAACAATTTTAAAGGTAAATTCGTTGTTTTGATAATAGACGTGTCCTGCACCGGCTGCTGCCGCTCCGGCTGGCAGCGGTCTTCGGGTCCGTCCAGGTCTGTTTTTGACTTCAAGTGCCTGCTCGGCGATCCTTAGCTCTTTTTCACATTAATGGTACTGGTGTATTTGTTTCCCAACCTGTACTATTTTTTGGTTGTGGAACCTACAGTCTTTATGTGTTGTTGATTTTTTAAGTTCACAGTAAGTATAATTAATATAATATATATATATATATATATATTATATATATATATATATATTAGTATAGTACGTATGTAGTATTATATATATATAATAATATATATATATATATATAATATATATAATATATATAATATTATATTATAATTATATATCCTCTGGTGGGCAAAATTGCCAGAGTGCCCTAACCATATCCCCAGAGTTGGGGTTAAATTACAAGGCCAGGGTCCAATCAAAGCCGAACGCCCACTACAACGTGGTGCAAGTCCAAAAGAGTTGAGAAATAAAGGAATGAGTTCCGATTACCAGTCCGAGTACACCACCTTCAAGGAATTTTGCATAGCGGTATGTTAGGTCAAAAATTCAATTAGAGAATGGATGCAGACTGTGTAAAGATGGTGTCGAGTCGAAAGAGCAATGTCCCTTTTGTGGTGTGTTGTGTGGGTTGTTGTGGTGGTGTTGTTTGTGGTGGTTGTGTGTTGTGGTGTGGTGTGGTGTGTGTGTGAGAGAGGGAGAGAGAGAGTTCAGATAAGCCAAAAGTCGTTATAATAGTGAAATTGCTGGTTATAATGTGATCATTCAACAAAGGGCAGAATAGACCTGGGTACGTGTCTGAAGGAGGAGAGAGGAAGGAGAGAGAGAGAGGAGAGAGAGAGAGAGAAAAGAGAGAGAGAGAGAGGAGAGAAGAGGAGAGAGAGAAGAGGAGATATCCTTCCAATTAGAAATCATGAAATAAAGAAGGCACAAGAATACTTTAGTACAGACCGAAGTTGCGTTTGTCGCATTATCGAAAAGATGTTGTGTTTGTGGTGAAGAATTAATGTCGAAAGTAGGAAAAAATAAGGAATTGAATTTTTGAGGCATTGAAAACAAACATGTTTTTAATGCCTCCATTAGAAATTCCAGAAGAGGTCAAGAAGGTTTAGGGTTGGTTTATTTAGGTTTGTAGTAGTTAGATTATGTTAGGTTAGGTTTTAGGTTAGGTAGTTAGGTTTTAGTTAGGTTATATTTTTTTTGTTCTTTAGTTTGCGCTCCAAGGGTCAACCTCCCTAAGCGTGAGCCACTTGCCTCGAAGGCCCGTGAGGTTCGTTCGATTCTAATGATTATCGATTCTTTTGTCTCGCTTCAAAACACAGAAATGGATTTGGGGAATAAGACAGAGAACCCTGGTGAGAACACAACATTTTCATAGATTTAAGCTTATAGGATCAAACAGTGCCGTTAAAAACTGTTTATATTGAAGAGCCCGGCGGAAAGAAAATCAGGTGATGGAGGTAGATCTCGTGAAGGAGGGATGGAAAGAAATCAAAAACTTTGTGCAAATTCCTAATCGACAGGCTTGCTCCATATTGTCTAGCCCCAACTTGCAAAAGATTATTAACCGATCATCTCTCTCTCTCTCTCTCTCTTTCTCTCCTCTTTCTTTCCTCTCTCTCTCCTCTCCTCTCTCTCTCTGTCTTCCTTTTTCTCACTCTCTCTCTTTCTTCTCTGGCTCGTCTCTCTCTCGTTCATGTGCGAGGGCTGAAGGACTAATATGTTGAGGGAAAGAAAAGTAGAAGATGTTCCGCCAGTAAGAGATCGTTTCGTAGGTGGTTGGTCCCCAAAGCATGGAATTTTGCGGTCCGGAGCGCACCAGAGTAAACAAAGCAGCACCCGTCAACCAGAATGTTCCGTGTTTTGTCCTGCACGGCGACCTGGCACAGGTACAGAGCAGGTAAATAGGTGTGTGCCCGTCACGCTGGGACTGAAGTAACTCAATCACGGCTCACGCACAAAATATCCGTTTTTTGCCGACACACAACGCATTGACGGAGACTACGGGATTAGTTTGTGCCGCAATCCGGCAACTGGCCAGCCCACCTGTTGCGCGCCCAACCCTAATCCCTTTCTTACGAAGATATTGGCGATCAGAGATACGATTTGAAGAATTGTGATATATTTTTCCAAATCTCTCTCTCTCTTCTCTCTCTCTACTCGTCATCTCTCTCTCTCTCCTTCTCTCTCCCTTCTTATGTGTCGGGTGTGAATCTCTTGCTCTTCTCTCTCTCTCTCCCTTTCTCTTCTCTCCTCTCTCCTCTCTCTCTTCTCTCTTCTCCTTCTCTTCCTCTCGTTTCTTTAAGGGATAAAGTTCAAAATCTTAGAAAGGATCGGAGTTTACAGCGTAGTAGGTTTAATTATATTTGATGGTTGAGAGGGTTTCGAGGTCCCTCTATTTTAGGTCAAATAATTTGGGGGTTTTGAGAGGGTCGTGATCCCCTTTTCAGGTCAATATTTTTGAAGAGAGAAGGTGAGGTCGGGTCCTTTTTTGGCACAGCTTGATGGGCCCCAAGTTATCCAGGGGAAGGAAAGGAAAGATACAAGGTTATATATATAATATATATATATATATATATTTTATATTATATATATATACTATAAATTAATATAATATAATATTAACGACTCAAGCCCCCGAAAGGAATTAGCGTCCTGATCAAGTCCCGGACCCATCGAGAAGGTCCTTCTGGGACACACGGGGCTAACGACCAATCGCTGGCCCTGGTTCAGAGCTATCCGCGAATGTCGGAAGTTTATCCCATTAGTAAACATGCACGGCTGCCCCAGTACTCTTACTGTCCCTAAGTGGAATAGCCTCTACATTCTCTCGTCACCCAGTTCTCCGAAACCTGGGCCCTCGCTTGCTAGACGAGCTGCTCTACCACAGAGGCTAAAGCGCTCTCCATATAATATATAATATATATATTTTATATTATATATTATAGGTATTATATGATAATATATATATAATATATATATATTATATATATATATATATAATATAATATATATATAATTATTATAATTTTATATATATATTATATAAATATTTATATATTTAGAATACTTAACTCAAATGTAATAAAATTGCTTATGTATATATATTTTTTCCTTTGTTGAACATTTTTTTTTTGAGAAATGAAAATATATGCTACAAATATTGCGAAGTTATAACGTCATCAAATTAGTATCATACATAATTATTAATTATTAATTAATATTATTAATTTTATTATTATTATTATTATTCTTTATTATTATTATATTATTATTATTAATTATTATTATATTATTATACCATATCATCAACTTACCTTCTGTTTTTTACACGACCTGGGGGGCCCCCCAGGTGCGTAACATGCCCGGAAACAGAAAAGTAGGTAGAAGAATATGAAGCCAGTCGAAAAGAAAGCCCACCTTACACCCTCAATTTATACCTTTTATTAGTGTAAAATCGTCGGCAGTCAGAAATCCACCTAAGAGTTCAACGGGAACGTCGACGAGACCCTTCATTAGGCTCTCGTCAATCGTGGGGTTTCATACACCTATGGCCCAGGTTTGGGCCACAACTATTAACCCCTCACAAAAATCCCGCCATTCACTCCTATTTATGAACCTTTCTTAATCGCCCCTGCAAACCCACACATTTATTTTCTTCCAGGCCATTCCTTCTGACCTCAATTCAACGCTTTTGTTCATTCGGTCGCATCCGGTCGACTCAGCACATCACACTATTACATTTGTCGCTGTAACCAACCGACTATATCCATCCTTTCCACATGACCCCAAACCATCTCTACGTACTTTCATTTTTTCTCTCATTACCCTTTCTTCACAACCACACAACTCTCTAAAATACGTTTTCATTCCTCATTTTAATCAATTCTCTCTTAATGTTTTACCCCTTAAGATTGTCCCCATCTGATACATTGTACTTTAGATCTATAACCTTCTTATTCCAGACCATAGTTTTCACTACATGCATTAACACAGGTAAAACATACCCTCTATGTAGACCCTAGCTCCCTACGATCAAGACTTTATCCCTTTAACAATCACCAAATATTTATTGCTCCAGCCACCTTCCTGCCATTTCACAACTTTCTACTACACTCCGTATCATCCGTTCCCCTTTTTCGTCAAAAACTATTTAATATTTAACTAAATTTTTAAAAATATTTAAATATTTAATATTTTAATATATAATAATAGATAAATATTTAATTATATTATTTAAAAAGATTTTAATTTTATAAATTTTAAAACCTAAATTGTCAACTAAATATTTAAAAAGTTTTAAATAATCTTAAAACACCTTATTCCCAGCCTCTGACATCTTCAGAGTTTCAATAATGAATTATTTTAAATTATTATTATTTTAATTATTTATATTATTATTATTATTATTATTATTATTGTTTATTTTTCTTCTTCTTCTTTTCTTCTTTCTTCTTCTTCTCTTCTTTTTCTTTACTTTTCCTGTCTTTTTCCTTCCTCCTCTTGCTCTTCTTTTTCTTCCTATTTTTTTATCTTTTTTCTGTCTTCTTTTTTTCTCCTTCTTCCTTCTTTCTTCTTTCTTCTTTCTCTTTCTTCTCTCTTTCTTTTCTTCTCTTCTTCTTCTTCTTCTTTATCTTCTTCTTTCTATCTTCTTCTTCTTCTTTTCTTCCTTACTTTCTTCAGAGTCATGCTGTATAATTTTTATTGTTTATTATTAATACATAAAATTTCGGTTTAACTATATCCTTATTTATTAATTATTATTATTTATTATTATATTTTTATTATATTGTATAATGCTGCCTCTTTTATACATATATTACTGTTTAAATATTAATTATTAATAAAATATTATTAAATATTTTTTATTTTGTACAAGTATTTTAAATCTTAGAATTAGTTTAATTATTATTGAATATATATGAATGAATTCCGACCAATAGGAGAATTCTGGCAACCTGGCAGCTCATCGATTTGGGTGTCATTATCTTTACGTGATCCAAAAATTGTTAAAATCATTCTGATGTATTTTGTTTCATTTTGCGGCGAGTTCAGAGGTTTCCCTTTGAAAGATTAAATAAAATTTTCATGGTATCTGTTTGACTAGATTTTGTTCCTTTTTTTTTCACTTTCTTAACGTACAGTTACTGTAACAGGGATTTGTGGAGTCCCCGGAGTCGGGGAGTTCGGCAAAATTTGGAATAAAGGGTGGATCGGAAGCCGGATAACACTTTTTGAGAGGGTGGAAGGTCGGAGACTTCGGAGTCAAAGTCGGTAATTTTCAAAAGCGGAGTTGGAGTCGGAAGTCCCGAGTTCGGTATTTTTTCAACAAGGGTAAGTGCAGTCGGTGTAATTACTTTCAGAGAGGTCAGGGAGTTGGAGTCCGTAATTTTGAAGAGGTTGGTCGGAGGTTCCGTTAAACTGCTTATTTTTTTTCCAATTTTTAAGTACAGTTATGACACCAAGATATGGATACTTCATGTTTTGTGTAAAACGTATACGGAACATTTGAGGCAGTGGACCAGCGGATAAAGATGTTTGAAATTTGGTATACCAATGGAATGGACAGAAAAAAGACAGTGATGATTGTTACATTTTTTTTGGTGAATGTAAAGAGTATCAGTGAACGTAACCATAGTAAATTGAGACGTATCTTGACATATAATCTGTGACATTATAATCTTCGAGATGTTTTCCTGTCTTATCTTTCAACCATTTTCAAGCTACTGACAAAGAAAGCTATTCGTAAGCAAAAATGATCAAGTGATTTCGTAATAAGATCTCTCCATCCAGTTGCGAGAAATGGGTTTTTTGTCAACATGAATTGAATAACCTCATAATTGACTTATGTCTTTCAAAGAATTGGTCTTAATTGTTAGTTTCCAGACTTTGACAAAAAAATTCACTGTTGCCGGGAATCAAAATCACGTTATAAGGCAACAGAGTAAAAAATATTTACTCCCATGCTTGTCAAAAAAGAACGATTTTGTTTTATGCAGCAATGTGTTCTACTTAACGGCAACAGACCATACCCAATTGGTCAATCGGTATAAGTGAATAGCACGAAACAGTCGCCCTAGTCCTAGAAAAGATATCATTCCAAGACCATCAATGGGTGATCAGTGTGGTTCTGAAGATGGGTCGGGATTTTATTTTGTCCAGCAAGGTCGCACATCAGTATATATATATATATTATATAATATATATTATATATATTATATATTATATATATATATATATATAATATGTCTATATATATATTATAGTATAGTAATATATTATATATAGTATATTATATATTTAAGTATATATTATATGTGGCTTATACATATACTGGGACAAATAGATATATGGTGGACAGTTGAACGAAAATGAACAAGCGTGATGAAACTGGCTCTAGAGAAACATTTGTAATAGGGAAAACAATCATTCAAAAGTATACCGCATCGTGGGCATAGAAAAAGCTCAGTATTGTCACTATGGCGCATCAACTAGTTTTGGAATGACACTAATTTATGAAAGAAGTTTTGAGCAGAAGTTAGGACTTGGTTTTGCTATATCTACATATGTAGAAACTTTCTTGCGCTGAGCATGAAAAAAAACGAAAAGCTTATATTTTCTATGGACCGCAAATCCAATTGCGAAAAATTTCCTTTGGAACTATAAGGCCGACAACTACCGGTAAAATCGTGGAGATTATGTTCATATCATTTTGTAAACTTGAACCTATAATTGAATCATCAAACTGCATTACCCTCTTAGTCATTTCAATCATTTCCCAGATAACCTCTGTGATCGATATCACCGAGATTGACCATGGAGAAGAGTACCGTGGACATTGGAATGCTCATATGAATTGTCGTGGATCGATTTCAGCGTAAGAGGAACCATGGGAGAAGAGCACCGTGGACGTTGGGATGCTCATATGATGTCGGATTACAGTTGGAGCACCCAGCACGAATGCCCAGACACACCTCATCGCAGGAAATCTCAAAAATGCGCCTTTTGCGACATGTTCCATTCGGAAAAAATCATTTGTAGTTCGGCGTTTCATAGTGATTTTTAAATTTTAATAAATATTTTGTACCTGTAATGGCTAACAAACCTGTAATTATGATATATTATATTATATATATATATTATATATATATATATGAATTATTTATATATATTTAATATAATATATATATATAATATAATATATATATATATTTAATATATTATATATATTATATATATATATATAATATTATATATTATATATATATATATAATATTGATAATAGTATAATGTATGGAATGACAGCATTATTTCAGATGTCAAGAAAAACAAAAGGAAAGAAGGACTAAATGACAGAAGAAATGAATGCACATCCGCAGAAGGTACTGGCGACGTTCAGGGGGCCGCCACTGGTCGACCCGAATATATTATTTATTATATTATAATTATATATTATATATATATAATAATATGATATATAGATAATAATTAATATGTATTAATATATAATATATATATGAAGAGAGATAGAGAGAGAGATTATATTATAAGAAGGAGAGAGGAGAGAGGGAACGAGAGAGGGAGAAGAGAGAGAGAGAGAGAGAGTTATAGTTGATGTATATAATGTCCTCGAGTCTATTGTCTGGTATGTCGATCTTAAAAAAGACGGTAAGATGGACAGGAGTATTAATTATAATACTAAAATGAGGGGGGGAAATAGTAATTAAACAGGGAAATCGATATATTTTATGTATGAGCTCAGCATGACAAAAATTTTTTTTTTTTTTGTGATGGGTGGGTTAAATTTTAGATTTACAATTGGTTTACGAGAGAATGTCTGGTGGGTGTAAGTGGGTTCTGACCCCGAAAACGAAAGTAATATCTGGTGGGGGTAAGCGGGTTTTGACTCCAAAAATCCGACCCTACGCCCATACTTTTTTAAATGACAAAGTCTCAACCGTTGGTAAGGAAAAGATATCTTAGAATGATTTAAGGTAGATAGAAAGATAGTATTGTAGATTAGTGGATATAGAAGGGAGGAAGAAAAGTAGATAAAAAATGGGGTGGTAGATAAATAGATATAGAAGTGGGAAGAAAAGTAGATAAAAAACGGGATGGTAGATAAATAGATATAGAAGTGGGAAGAAAGGTAGATAAATAGATAGAGAAGTGGGAAGAAAGGTAGATAAAAATGGGATGGTAGATAAATAGATATAGAAGTGGGATTCTAGAAAGGTAGATAAATAGATATAGAATGGGATGGTAGATAAATAGATATAGAAGTGGGAAGATAGATAGATAGATAGATTGATAGATAGATAGACAGATAGTCTTATACATAGATAGATAGATAGATAGATAGATAGATAAATACTGTATATAGATAGATAGATAGACAGAGGTAGATAGATAGATATAGATAATGTATTAAACAGAGATAGATAGATAGATAGATCGATAGTCATATAGATACATAGATAGATAAATAGATACTGTATATAGATAGATAGATAGACGAAGAGATAGATAGATCGATAGATAAACAAATATATAGATATATAGGAATAAATTTTCTTCTGTTTTTTTGTTCGGATTTGTTCGTGCGTGCGTTTGTTAAGACTTGTCGTGAACTAATTAAAATGGAACAGGTGTGTTTTTACCTGTCCTTTTTTTATACCTGGAATTTCAGAGGTGAAGTTTTCTAGCCTGAAAAGTATTCATTTCTCATTAATTAGTAATCTCTTACTATTATTATTATTATTATTATTATTAGTAGTAGTAGTAGTAGTAGTAGTAGTAGTAGTAGTAGTAGTAGTAGCAGCATCATTATAAT
>JABUQX010011335.1:0-22500 GCA_015478945.1 Trachelipus rathkii | reverse complement strand
ATTAAGATTGTGATCAGTAAAAAAAAATGTCTCCTCTGGTTCTCCGAACCAACGCATTGTTGCGACTGAGACCTACATACTCGGACGCTGAGATTAAAAGATTATTTATATTTATTTATAAATAACATTTTCCTCAATCTGGAAAAAATAACTCCCTTGGTGTCATAAATTTCAATAATATATAAATATATAAATATATATTATATATATAATATATAATAGTATCGATTTTCATTTAATAATATGCATAAAAAAAAAGATTTTATAATAAATCTATATAAATATTTTAAATATATAATATGGTTCCAATCGAAGTTTCATTATAATTTTAATTAACGCTTGAAAATAAAATGAAATGAAAGAAAAGGCTTTATAAAAAAACAAGGGAAAATAACCCTGAAAAGTTATAAAGTCCCAAATTTTCATATAGAACATATCTATGGAGAAAGTTGATGAGGAGTGGAGAGTACCTAAGCTAACAAACTGGAGCTTGCTGGTTAAAAATCTATCTTAAATGAACGGGAAAAAAATTAAAATGAAAAATGACCCTGAAAAAAAGTTATGACATCTTCTAATTATATTTATATAAGTCAAATATAATAAAATATATAATATATATATATAATAATTAACAAAATCCAAAATTACATCACTATGATGCATTTTTATTTTAATTTGTTTTTACCAGCCACTCAGAGTTTGGAAAAATTTTCATTTTTCCCATCTCTTTCTCTCTCTCACTCTCTCTCTCTCTCTCCTCTCTCTCTCTCTTCCTCTCTCTCTCTCTCAGAATAGGAAAATATATTTCTTCTGTCTCAAATATATATCTCTCTCTTTCTCTTTTTTTCCTTCTTCTCTCTCTCTCTCTCTCCTTCTGCTCCTCCTCTCTCTCTCTCTCTCCTCTCTCTCTCTCTCCTGCCTCTCTCTCTCTCTCTCTCTCTCTACTCTCCTCCTCTCTCTCTCTCTCTCACCAAAATCGCCAATTGAAGAAGATATGTTAGCCAAACCCCATTTCCGATTTACGATTAATCAATCAAATTAAAATATTGAACTTAAAATAAAGATTAAATTGTAATAATTACTAATAATGTTATTTCAATAATTGAAAATAACTTTTATTTTACTAGGGAAAGCGTGCTCCCTCTCTCCATGGACCGCCCGCCTAATATATAATATATATATATATATATATATATATAAATATATAATATTTATATATTATATATATATATATAAATATATATATATAATATATAAATACCAATATATATATATCCTTAGAAGTCTAACCCCTGCTGATCACACGGCATTCTGCTGGTAACATTGTTCTATTTTCGAATAAGTCTGTTATAAAGCTCCTTGAAAAAAACATATAATATCTTTCATATATTATATAATTTATATAGTATATATATATATATATAATTATACATATATATATATATTAATATATATATAATATAATATATATTATATATATATATATATTATACCTATATATATATATATATTAATACTAATGATACTACTATGAACCGTATGCTCCCCCCTGGGATTGGGCTTATGGGTCCGTCCTATGGACTTTTATATCAAGTATTAATAAATGCAACCCCATCAGAAGGAGGGGATACAAAGACACCCTCCAGTGAAACAATATCTTAAAATATAGAACCCATGGCCGACTTGGTGTAGGGTTTCAGAACACATCGGATCCCCCAACACCCCCACTGAGAGCCAAGAATTATTTAACTGGGAAAGAGACCAGGGAAATGACAATGTGATGGGAATTTGGGGGGGGGGGAATAGTGTGAGGGGCAACACTGTAGACTGAGAGCAATTTCCCCTTGGAAAGATCTGGTAGCCCTTTAAACAATATAGTCATTATTAAATTATAATAATAATAATAGTAATAAAAATAATAATAATAAATTATTATTATCATAATAATAATAATAAAATATAAATAATAATAATAATAATAATAATAATAATAATAATAATACGCTAATTTATTATTATCAGTAGCTTATAGTAGTAGTATATAGAGTATCTTGTTACCAATATCTAACCAATGATAATATAATGAATTAATGTATTATATTATATTATATTACTATTATTGATATATTATTATATATTATTATTAAATCTGATATTGACATATATTAATAATATTGGCGACTTGCGACTGTTGAGGAACTACTATAAAATATAGAGTGGTTTGATTATAGAGTAGTGTGAGGTCTGGTAGTAAATTACTGTAATATATTAGGAAGCAATGGTCAGGCAAGGAGTTGTGGTTGGCCCACGCTCCGGGAGCGGTACGGTGCCGTACGCAATTTTAGTGTCCCAGATGCTTGGATTTAAAAATATTATTGAGGTCACAATTCCTTGTGGTCTGGGTGCAAGTTCTATATATAATATATATATTATATATATATAATATATATAATAATAATAACTATATATAAATATTATAAATTACATTATAAATATAATATACTATATTATATAAAATATATTAATATACTCCTTTTAACGTGGCTTAACCCCCTTCTACAGAGGTAATACCGCGTCGCGGCTCGGAACACAGGAAATCAAATTAAGCTGGCAACCAGGCCTGTTGCCACCAATGTTCTGCAGCCTTCCGAGGTTTATATCTCTATGAAATAAAACTCAACTTCTCACACCACCGAGCCATTGAACCAGCGTCCTCTCCCACGAGAATCGCTTGTTGTATAACCATCTTCGAAATCAGCTAAGTCAATTTATCCCCTCCACAGCTCCGACTGCTATTATGCTGGCGCTCCATACAAATAATATTATATAATATAATATATATAGTATAAAAATTATATAATATAAATATATATAATACAGGAGAGAGAGATTAGAAGAGACAAGAGAGAGAGCGAATTGGTGCGTGGTGACTGCTTTAAATCTTCCGAGCTGTAGCCAACCATACAATTGACTGAATGAGCAATTATTAATCAAATACCTTAGAAGATTATGGTATATCGTAACAAAGGAACCGCGTATAAAATATTTTAGTCCGCGTTCCGATGTCAATCGGGCCTCCGCTGAGCTCCGACCCTAAACACCCGTCTTTCGTCTTTTTTTTTAAATTTCCGTTGCTCCCACAACATTTTTAGCTCCACCAAAAAAATTAATTCGTCATTGCAGCAGCGCCTTAGTTTGCAGACCTTTTCAAATATATTCTGCATATATTCCAACCTACCAGCAATGTGACTATTATAAAATTTTTGTGGTGTGACTGTGTTCTGTTATGTATGAGAGTGTGTGGGGATCCCTCATGAGAAGTGTGTGCTGGAAAATAAGTTATAAAAAAAATAAATAATAATAATATGTCAAAGAAGAAATATAGAGCGTCTTTTGTTCGCAGCCTATTTGCTAACTCCCGAGCATAACGATTCGTGTTGGTAAACTTTATGACAAAAATCTTTTTGGGGGGAGGGCGGCCCTCTTAATCTCAGTAAGCCTGTTGTGAATTTTCATTTACTAAGCAAATTTCTGAGATAGGTCAGTTGGAAATATGAAGGTACGTGGCTCTCCTGCCCTTCCCCTGGTTACTCCTATGTTCCAGAGACCAATAATCGCATAAGTATAATGGTAGATTCTTTTCGTTTTTGATTATGGAGAAACTGAACTGCAACATCCAAATCAAACTAATTTGTATGAATTGACCTTTTCCTGTAATCTCTGACCTTTGACCTTTTACAGGACTGCAGCACCCAACAGGAACTTGCTAATAAAATCATTCATCAACTGTACAGTGGACCATATAACATAAAGAACTATTTTTTAAGTTACACAGTAGGTCTTCAATATCTCTCTCTCCCCAATATTAGACACTATCCTTAAAAATGATTTATTTAAAGCCAGGGTTGTCAAGGTTGTTGATCCAGCTGGCACTATCATATTATGTTAACCAGCTCCCTTTCTATTAGGGTAGGCTGAGCACCGAAAATTTGGGCACCGCACCTCACCTGATTCCTCGTTATACCATTTTAAAATTGCTTGTCACCGGCTCCGGCTCCGGCTTCGCAGCATTGTTTAATTTTTATTTATTCATTTATTTAGTTTTATTGGTCAAAAACTTGTCCATAGTTAAGTTCCGAGTAAATGGATGTGTTTTTAAATATCTTTCATATTAGAGATGCGATTAAGGATACTTATGTTTGATATCCTCATATATCCGACGTTTTCATTTCAGTTGCAAATTTTTCGGATATGACATCCGCATTTACTGCAGATACATGACATATCCGCAGTTATTCATATAACTACAAAAACCTAAAGTTGTATTGCAGATGCATATGAAGAAACATCACTTCAAAATAATATGGATGTTGTTTTCTGAATCCCCCTCTCTTATATTAACGATGCTGATGCGGATGTCTCCTCCTACGAATGCGGATGTGAATTACGGAAATCTCGCTGAAAACATCCTTAAAATCTTGGTAAAGTTGTTCCGAAATTTTGCACATATTTTGAAGATTTTACGCATGTTTTTTTTTTCTTTCTTTCTTGCATAGGTTTTGAACATAAATCTGATTTCTACAGATTTCGTGTGCACATTTAAGTTTCACATAGGTTTTTATGATAAATACACAAAATCTTTACAAATTTTGAGTATATGCGTATATTTGATTTCAATAGACATAATTTTCGCAGATTTGAGATTTTGAAAATACGGCATATTTGATTTATAAAGATTTTGCGCAGATTT
Organism: Trachelipus rathkii; assembly: GCA_015478945.1. Taxonomy (NCBI): domain Eukaryota; kingdom Metazoa; phylum Arthropoda; class Malacostraca; order Isopoda; family Trachelipodidae; genus Trachelipus; species Trachelipus rathkii. The sequence goes on along the minus strand of JABUQX010011335.1, from coordinate 17,750 downwards.
TGAACATCTGCAGATTTGCACAACTATGAAATTTGTACAAGTTTTGCGCAGATTCGTGATTTATTTTTTGCATAAATTTATGCAACATATACTTTTTCTATTTAAATTTCCACTTTATAAAACAGCTTTTTTTTCTCTCCAAACTTCTCCTCTTTAACCAAAATCTGTCATTTGATTGCTCAAACAACCAACTTTACATTGTACCCTCTTACTGTCTTCTCGATTTTCAGCCAAAGGAAGAAGTTGTGCTAATGTATGCAACAACATTGTGTTCTCGTGTTACTAATGACTGGAGTCTTCCAAACTTTCTCCATTTATGGCTTTCTCTCCCCTCTCGCCAATCTACAACTAAAAAATTCATATACTCTGTTTATTATCTTTTAACTCTTGGGATGCAAAACAACTTTCACCCTCATTCCATTCTCTGAAAATTAGTTGAAAGTGGCAAAAAACTCATTTCCGACGCTTCTGCTGCTTTGTGGTATTAGTAATTACGGAATCTTTACTGGACCAGAATTATTGGTATCTCAAATTCTAAATTAAGAATACCTTTTCCCATTAAAATTTCAAAATTTTATAGTTGCTTAAAAAGTTATATAAAATGTTGAAGATGTATATCCTCAATCATGAAAAAACATTACTGATAGCTAGAAAGTATATTTAAAAGCGTATATATTATATATATATATATATATATATATTATTATCTATTTTATTATATAAATATATATATTATATATAAATTACAATAAATACATATATTTATATATATACTATATATATATATATATTATATTATATATATATATATCACATATTGGTTAACATATTATATTGTGTAAATTTTAATTATATTATAATTATATATATTACTATTATTTATATATATTATATATATATATATTTACTTTATATATATTATATGATTAATATATATATTACAATAAATGAAGATCATATCATATATTTTATTTATATATATATATATTATTTATATTTATATATATATGAAAATTATATATATTTATATTTTAGAGATATTTTCATAGTTATATATATATATACACATAACTCATAGTAGAGTCCAAATATATTGACATTTAGTCAATAAGATATTTATTTATAAATATTCAAAGAGCTATACATATATTATAATAGGTTTTATAATAATACTAATCTTAGTAAATATAAGTATAGTCATTTTAATACATAAATATTAATATATATTATATCATAAAATAGTAATATAATTTTATATATATATATCAAGCTAGATATACTCTATGATCACTTATATTGTGTATAGAGTCTTTTACTACTCTCATTGTGGTTGATATTCTTGCTATGTAATATATATAATAGGTTATAGATATTGTATTTAGTTAATTACTATATATTATATATATATTATATATATATATATATTTATATAATATATAGATATATAGAATTAATAATATCTATTTATTATACATTAATATAATATATATATATAATATAATATATATATATATAGTATTATATATATATCTATATATATATATACTAGTATATTATATACTATTATATTATATACTATATATATATATATAGTATATAATATACTATATCTTATAATCTATAATGTATATTAATATGTACTATATTTATATAATATATATATATAATATATAATATAATATATATATAGGATATTTATACTTTATATATATAATAATATAATAGTACCTAATATAATTTTTGCCATATAGCATAAGTGACTGAATATAGTGTATCTTATTTAATAAGTAAATATGATTAAAATAATATAGGTATAATAATATAAATAATATATAATATTATAATATATATACTATATATATATGTATAGGTATTGATAGATATATTTTTATAATTATATATAATATTCAGTATTATATATATAGATTTTAATATATTATTATAGTACTCTATAGTTAAGCTTTTATATACTATAATGAATTTAACGTAGTAGTAATATTGGATATAATTAGTAGTATATATATAGGGGTATAGTTTTATATTAATTATAAGATATAATGATATATATTAGTAAATAATTATATTATAGGATATATATATAATAATATATATACTAGGAATCATTCATTTTATTATATTATACTTATTATATATATATATATATATATTAATAAGTATTTCTCATGTATATTGTATTAATAACAGTATAAGTTTTTTACATCATATATATAGGATATGTGAATAGCCTTTTATATTATATATATATATATATATATATATATATACCTTATATCTATATATATTATACTAATATATAATAATATTGGGTATTTATATAAATAGATATTTATATAATATGTATTGTTTAAAATAACATATATCAAAGTAACATAGACTTAATATATATTATATATTATACTAATTTATATATATATATATATATATAATATATATATTTATATATATTAATATATATATATATATAATATATATACATAGATATGCTATATATATATATATATATTTTATATATATATATATATATATATATATTATATATATATACTATATTTTATATATGAATATAATAATAGTATAACTACTAAATTTATATATATATATATTTTATGTAATTATTAATTATTTTACGTAATTTTCAAAATATATATAGAATTGAAGATGGCCTAATCTTATAATTATTATACTACTCTAGTATTGCAAACTATTAAGCAAAAAAGTATTCATTAATCACACTAATTTTTTCTAATTTTATTTGCAAACGGTTAATAACATAAAACCACTGTGTCTAAAAAGACACGGCCAAAAAATCTATGAAAGAGACGGAATTTTTTTAAAATGTCAGGGAAAATTGATATTTTTTCTACTAGGACTAAAAAGACTGTATATTGTTAAAATTGTTTAAACAAAAACTATAACTTTTTCTTAATTTCGGGGCATAGATGGGATGAAAAGAAAAACAATTAGGTATGTCCAAAACAACTAACTAACAGGACTATGCCAAGCCGTTTTTTTATTGGCACTGATGCTTATGACTATGGCATCAGAGGAGTCCCATATCAACTCTCTGATGATGGAAGGGTGAAACTTTTATTTTTTGTTTCTAGTGTGTTAAGAGGCAGTGAATTGAACTATGACACTATAGAAAAGCAAATTGTCTAGATACTGTTTGTCTTCTCTACTTTTCCACAAAAAAATTTCAAAATATTTAATGGTGGTTTTTTGAGTGACGGAATTACTATATTCATTGATAACCCAACCACTTTATTTTATTTTCAGAAATAAACCACAAACGAAAAAGTTAGCCCGTTGGATCTTAATTGTAAATAGTTTCTCATCAACAAGTAAAAATAAATCAGGTGAAAGAAATATTCCACCTAACTACTTAAATAAACATTCAGCTCTGGCTCTGAAAATATATTTCTTTAAAAGAAGAAAGAGCCAAAGCCTGTATGGAGCTATATTTGGTTTAAACCAAAGAAAACCAACAAGAAAATTACCTCAGGATGAAAGAATTAAGGAATTGGGTTAAGAAATTCCCAACGTACTTCCCCAAACTTTCTTTGAAGCAAAGATTGTCTTCACATTTAAAACAAAAAATCAAAAAGAATTTGTGTTACTCAATAGAAGAAGATTTTGTTAAAAATAGTAGATGACAGTTGTCTTTAAAGAAACTGTTTTTAAGACAAAGTAGAAATGAAATTCAAAAAAGTTATACAAAACTTCCTAGAATAAAGTTTAGAAATAGAATTCAAAAAAATTATAAACAACTTTATAGAATAAAATTCAGAGAAATAAAATCCATATTTCTCATTTCTTTTTAGAAATGTACGGAAAATGGAATTGTGAAGCTATTCAAGAAACTCTAGATTCTCCAAAAAATAAAAGGGAAGAAACAAAGAGGATAGCTTCCAAAGAAGAAGACCAACAAAGAGATGAAGAAGAAAATTATTCTCCAAACACTTCATCGTGGATTCCACCAACTTCTTAAAGAATACAAAATATCTTACCAGAGGATTCTACAAAAGGCTACAGAATCCTGTAGAATTAAATACTTCCTGTAACCAAGAAGAACATGCTACACCTCAAAGAAATGAAATGTTAAATTCCACTCCTCATCCAAGAACTCATATAAGAGGGTACAGACCATCTCTGTCACCTATCAGACAGGAAGATACATATATTTCTGATATTCCTGAGTTAGAAGAACAACAGGTACCAATTGCAGAAATAGAGGAAGAAACTTAGGCAATACTACTTGCAGAAGGAGCGGTAGGAGGTGAAAATGACACTCTTGATCCGTCCTCAATTAATGTGAAAATTCCAACTGAAATACTTCCTAAAGATGATTTTGCAGCACCTCCATCACAGTTTATGGATATATCATCGTCTGAAGGACCAAGAGATTATATAAAAGAAGATCCTTCGTATCGACCTAATCAGCAATTCAGGGGTCCGAGGGTTGTAACACAAAGAGTTACTAGAAGTCAGACAAGACAGAGAGACCAAGAACCTCTACCGTTTTTACCATTAAGAAGAGAAGAAACAACAGAGTAATTGCCTAGCTCATCTGAGTTACAAAGACCTCGAGTTGTTTTAAATTTAGAGATGACCAGAAGACTTAATAGACTATACTATTCACCTCCCAAAGGATAATAATTAGCATATTTTGTATATTTTTGTAAATAAAGAAATTTTGTTTAGTAAATTTGTTTTATTATCTTTAGTTTATTCTTTTTGCATGCTACATTACATACATTACATATTTTGCATATTTTAACATTTATATTATTTAAACGTTAGCTTACAGTTCGGAAATTTATTTTTTACCCCCAAGGGTCCGTCTATCTTTTCTAAACAAAAATCATAAAAAATGAAACACTATAATTTTAATTTTTATTTTTTATTTTGTATATTTATAAATGTTTTATTATTATTTTTATTTTAAAAAAGAAAATCAGAAAAAAACAGAAAAATATTATTTTTTTTAGATTTAAATAATAAAAATACATTCAGAATGTAATTATTTTTACGTTTTATAATCAAGAATTATTTTTGCGTTATATAATCAAAAATTATTTTTACGTTATATAATCAAGAATTCTAATATTACTTTTACGTTATATAATCAAGAATTTTAACCATTTAATATTAATTTTAGAATTAGAATTAATCATATAATCAGCTAACAACTTATAATCGGAATTACTATTAACTTTTATATTAATTTTCTTTTAAATAAGATAAGAGTTAATTCCAGTCAATACTAACTATTTTATTGTTTTATTTATATTTTATACCTTATTTTTAGTTAAAGATCAAAGTTTTGAATTCAGTATTAGGGAACCTTCTTGATAAAATCTATACGATATGTTCCGAGTATGAAAAAAAAATGATTCACTTCTCTATGGTATCAGTGCATGCGAGGCGGCGCATCATGAATTTCCGTTATAGATATAAAATTAGAATTTAAATTAAAACGGATAATGGCAGGTTTCTATGTAGATGTAGTTCTGCTAGTGCAGATTTGTATCGTACAGTTCCATAACAAAAAGGAACAAATTTCAGAAATTTCCTGGCAATAATCCAAAAGTAATGAGCCATCTAACAAGAGAATACATTGCATCTGGTTGGGCTCTGCATATGATGTATAAAAATCTTATAGATGTATTATAAGCGGTAATATTAAAGGTGTAGCAATTAATTTAGGTTTTATTGGAGGTGGTCCAATACTTGATAAACTTGCACAGACTGCGTATACACGAGGAAAATTTCATGCTTTAATGAATAAATTTTGATTGGTTTTGTACTAACAAAACCATTTTCGCACATTTATGGCGGTATAAAAGCTTGAACCCGACCTCAGAGCTTTATTACGTGTCATAGATATTGCCGCGAACGATATCCTATTTTAGCTCTCCACAACTTGCTTTGCATCCCGACATTGTTCTCTTCTACAGAGAATTTCCACGAGATTACTACATTTCAATTTTAAGGTTGAAAATAATTTTGATATGCTCCCATTCTTCAAATAGAAGCTTGCCTCTAGGATATCGTTTCTCAAAAGAGTTCCTCGGCTCCAGTAGGGTTCCTTTTATACTTTTATTTATTTGAAAAGTAACGAAATGGGCTTTTTCCTTTTTCGTTAGGGTGATTTATTCTTATTAGTGATTGCTTATATAACTTATCGTGACCATAGGGTATAGCTAGTAATATGTTGTTTGTCCAAATCTTCCATTTTAGCTTTAGACTCAGCCGTTTTGTTCGATAGATTCCTTCTCCTTTCAGCTTATGTAAGGAAAATTGTTACTCCTTTATTCTAAACAGACAAATTTTCTGGAAAACAGATTTCCATATCTATCTAACTAAGAGCTTCTGCGTTTATTGTGTAAATTCATTAAGATTCATTCGATACGCTAGACGAGAGAAATTACACTCTTGTGGTATTTTTGCATGTATACCATAAAGTTAAAAATGCAGGTAATTTTATGCCTTTTATGCATGGGAACGGTGTTGGGGTAATGGTTCATCTTTGGCTTTCCTGTAGATTTCTGGTGTGCTCCAATAGAAATATTAATTTACTAAAATATTCGGGAACCGTGTATAGCCTAGTGGAATAGAGCCCGGTTCTGTTTACTTCAGCGCCGCGGATCCAGTGTTCGAATCCCGCTATGAGCGTAAACTCATTTGACTCATTTCAAATGGGTCTGTCTTTGAGTACTTCTCACAGCAATTATGGATGAGAAAACGCGGGAGCTTTAAGCTACGCTGAAACGTTTTTTTGGGAAGTGATAATCTAAGTGGATAAGCCCCTGTTACTGTTTCTCACGACGCGGAGTCCAGTGTTCGAATCCCGCTGATGCGAAGGTTAAATCCCTTGATGTCCTTTCAATGGGTATAAAAGCTTGCATCGGATCTATTAACTTTATTTCTTGTCATAGATATTGCCTGCAAACATATCCTATTTTAGCTCTCCACAACTTGCTTTGCATCCCGACATTGTTCTCTTCTACAGAGAATTTCCACGAGATTACTACATTTCAATTTTAAGGTTGAAAATAATTTTGATATGCTCCCATTCTTCAAATAGAAGCTTGCCTCTAGGATATCGTTTCTCAAAAGAGTTCCTCGGCTCCAGTAGGGTTCCTTTTATACTTTTATTTATTTGAAAAGTAACGAAATGGGCTTTTTCCTTTTTCGTTAGGGTGATTTATTCTTATTAGTGATTGCTTATATAACTTATCGTGACCATAGGGTATAGCTAGTAATATGTTGTTTGTCCAAATCTTCCATTTTAGCTTTAGACTCAGCCGTTTTGTTCGATAGATTCCTTCTCCTTTCAGCTTATGTAAGGAAAATTGTTACTCCTTTATTCTAAACAGACAAATTTTCTGGAAAACAGATTTCCATATCTATCTAACTAAGAGCTTCTGCGTTTATTGTGTAAATTCATTAAGATTCATTCGATACGCTAGATTGCGACATTTACAAGTTAGCCGAGGAGATCCAAATTCTTTGGTTAGGATCCTCAAGTCATTTTTTATCTGTTCCTACGAAATTGGCAATTTCTTTAGTTCTGTTCTTAAGTTTTTTGCAAATTATGAAATTACTTTCTTTGAGATTAAAAAAAATATGCTTTCTCTCTAACGAGCCCATTTAGGTAACTTGATAGCTGTTGAAAGCAGTTACGGCTTAGTGTTTGGACTGTACTTTTAATCTTTCGCTATCCTACATTTAAAGTAACAAAAATTGAAAAAGATTACAAAATGCTATTAGTATTTTATTTTTGTTCAGCAAACATTATATTTTTTTGTTTTACACTTTTTTAATATTAATCTTATTAAAAAATAATCCTCCCTAATATAGAAAAAGTTAATTGAATTTTGTATTCGATTATATCGAAAAAAATCAATCTTGAGTCACATTTATTGCTATATAGTAATCAATCGAATATTGTATGTATCCTCATCATTGAAATAGCAGCTGTAAAAACAGTCACTAAAATAATTTGTTCGGTTGAATAATCATTATAAAGTTGATGCTTCGATTTAAATAAAACCTTTCATTTTAACAATTAAATATATTTTCCTTTAGGCGATCACTACGGGATCATACATCAGTTTTTCCACAATCGAAATAAATTTTCCGAAAGGCGAAGAGCAATTTTAAAAAAATTATTCAACCGAACAAATTATTTTAGTGACTGTTTTTACAGCTGCTATTTCAATGATGAGGATACATACAATATTCGATTGATTACTATATAGCAATAAATGTGACTCAAGATTGATTTTTTTCGATATAATCGAATACAAAATTCAATCATTCTCTTTAAAATAAAATGACACGTTCTTAAAAACTGTTTTTTTAGTAATCAGCCTAATATAACATTTAAATGGAATATTATATATAAATTTTATTAACATTTGCAATCCAAATATTAATATTTATTAATTGTTTATTACTAATGACTGGAATTTTTATTATTGTTATTATTTGTTTTTATTTTATAATTATTAATTTATTATTATTTTACTGATAAATAATAATTTATTATTTAGTATTTTTATGATAGTATTCTCATTATAATTATTATTATTATTATTATTATTATTATATTATTATTATTATTAATTATATTATTATTCAAATAATTATTCTTATATTTACCAGATTATTATTATTAGGATTGTTTTTTTATTTTTTTATTATTTTGTATAGTCTTTATTTTTAATAAATCTGATGATTTCTAAGGATTAGCAGTTACATAAAATTTTATTATCATTGTTGCTTATATTATAGTACTCTAATTATATAACATGGTATTTTTGTCCCTTAGTTATCGACATTTGGTTTCATTTTTTTATATAAAAAAATTGATTCACAAAAAATTAACAACCATTTTAGTAATAAAATTATATTAATTGTTTATTTTTATTATGATCTTAGGTTGGCTCTATTACTTCTTTTGGGACTTAAGAGATGCTCATATTAATACTGCTTTTCTTTTCCAATGCTGAGTCACGCACTTTACTCTATTCTTGGGAAAATTAAAGGAAGATAAAGACAGAAAGAAAAAATAATTTTTTGTATTTTTTTTTTACTTTTTTCCGAGCTCTTCATAATTTTTTTTCTACAAGTTTTTTCATAATTTTTTTGTAACTTTTTTTAAATTATTATAATTTTTAAATATTCTTTTTCTAATTAGTATTTTTAATTCTTTTTTTTTTTATCCTCCACCTTGTTTTTGATCATTATCCTTGTTTTTATTTCATCCTTGCCTTTTATTAATTAATCCTTGCCTTTATTATTATTATTATTATTATTATTATTTTTTTTTTGTTTTTTATAATGTTTATATTATATTCTGTATTATTAATTATTATTATTATTATTATTATTATTATTTATTATTATATTAAGTTTTTTTTATTATTATTATTTTCAATTGATGAATTGAAGATTTTTTATTATAATTATTTATTATTTATAATTATTATTAAATAATTTTTATTTATTATTATTAATATAACTATTTTATTATTATTATCATTATTATTATTATTATTAATTATTATTATTATTTTATCATTATTATTATTATATTATTATTAATTATTATTATTATTAGTTTTAAATTATTGTGTTTATTATTATTGTTGTTGTTCTGTTAGTTTTTTTTATTATTATTGGCTATTTTGATTATTTATTATTATTATTGTGATTATAGTTTTTTTTATTAGGTTTTAATTATTTGTATCTTTACTCCAGTTTCACTTGATTTTAGTTTTGTTATAATTATTGTTTTTTTTCATTAATTTTTTCAATTAGTTTTCATATATTGTTTATTGAATATTAGTTGATTGTTTTGTATTAGATTTTTATACGGTTTTTTGTTTTTTGTTTTTACAATATAGTTTTTAATTCTTTTGTTAATCTTTTTTTTTTTAAATTTTATATTTTTTAATTAATTTATTTAGTTTATTAATTTATTACTTATAATTAATTAATTATATATTAATTATAATTATTAATAAATTTATATTTTTTTATTTTTTTTTATTTTTTTTTTTTTAATTTTTTTATTTTTTTTTTTTTTTTTTTTTTTTTTTTTTTTTTTTATTTTTTTTTTTTTTTTTTATTTTTTTTTTTTTTTTTTTTTTGTTATTTGTTATTTGTTATTATTTGTTTATTATCTGTTTATTTGTTGCTTTGTTTTTTTTTATTTTTTATGTTATTAGTATTTTGTTATTTTTTATATTGTTGTTTATATTTTTAATTTTATTTTATTGTTTATTTTTTATTATTTATTTGTTTTATTTATTACTTTATTTATTTCATTCATATGTTTGTTTTGTTTGTTCATGTTTGATTGCTTTGGTGTATTTTCTTATTATTTATTTATTATTTATTTATTATTATTATTATTAGTTAACTTAGATATTAGAATTAAATTTAAGGATTTATCTTTTACAAAAGTAAATGTGACTTCGTCATTTGAAACTGTAATTGATAAATTAAGATTACCTGTTCACTCAGGTAGTCTCATAGGTGTTGTCTATCTTTGATGGTGAGACCTCTTTTGTTATCTACTCAATAACAAGTGAAGTCATCAATGTTACCCGTTTTGATAACTTGTTTATATATTTGATTTACTATTGAAGTAAATTATTATTCAATATTCCTATGGTTTTGTCTGGTTTTGATTTCTGCCTGACCAAAGTTCCCTTGTTATTGATATTGCAATTAGTCAAAGGTATGACACGAAATTAAAGTCTGATTACAACATTCTCTCACTATCTCCACATAGAGTCATTTCAACTGAAATTTCACTTCAGTTGATGTTTATTAAACATCTTCACATCTTAATCTATTTCTTACATCTGTATTTCCTTTTACTTTCTTCTGACTGTCTCAGGACACACCGATTTATAAGAAATAATCCATATCGGTTGGTGTGGCTAACGCATTAAGAATACAGTTGAGACTATATAATTATTGTGGTTTTGCATTGTAATAAGAGAATAGCTACAGTGAAGGTTATTTAGTAAGATATCCTTTGTAAAATTGTGATAAGAGAATAGAATAGCCACAACGAAGGCTCAGAAAACTTTAAGTTCCCTCGCGGTTAGATGAATGCGCCGAAAACTTGATCCCAAATGTAAACATACTGTTGAAAATACTTGCCGAACTTAGTCGTTTCTACGGCTCCAGTTGAACGAAGCTTTTTCAAACTGAAATTAGTTCAAACATGTATTTTAAGGAACAACTACCAGACAAAATGTCTGAAGGACTTGCATTACTCTTTTTCAGAGACTTCGCTTTATGAATCACCAACGATCAAGTAAGTCATCGATCATTTTGCTTGGATCTGGGAATGCACAAAGTTTGCAGCTTGTTCTTCAAATTAAAAATTAAAACTATTTTTTGTGAATATTATGGTTTTTCCTACTATCCATTCCTACACCATCAATCTAGAATTAAGTAACCTATAATTGGTATGCTAAGAACGGCTTAAAATATAATATAATAAGATTTATTAATACCATTTGTTCTCTCATTGGGTAAGTAAGAAAAAAGTAAACTTTCGTCCGATGTGAAATTTGGATCTCGTATTTTATATTCTTATATAATAAACTAATTATAAAATTGCTTCTAAATGCATATAATGATATTGAAAAGGTAACGATAAGAGATATTCCTTTTATATATATAATAGTATAATATATATATATATATTATATATATACCTATTATATATATATATATATATTAATATATATATATTATATAATATATATATATATATAATATATATATATATATATATATATATATATAATATAAAATATATATATATATATATATATTATATATATATATATATATATATATATATATATATATATATTATTATATAATAATATATGTGACGTTACTATTTAAATTTACATTCTTTGTTTTCTTAACTTCGAAAACAACTCAAGAGGCTATTTCACAAATTTTAAAAGTTTTTATATATATACTATATAAGTATATATATATATAATATAATATATATATATATTATATTATATATATATATATATAATTATATATAATATATTTATATTAATATATATATAATATATATATATATATATATTATATATATTATTATATATAATATATATATATATATATATATATATATTATATATATCTATATATTTACAGTGGCGTATCCAGAAATTTTTTTCGGGGGGTGGGGGCCAGACCAAAAATAGCTCTTATTAATATATATATATATATATATAATATATATATATATATATATATATATATATATATATATAATATTATTATAATATATATATATAATATATATATATATATATATTTATTAATATATATATAATATTATATAGTATATATTATATAATATATACATAATATATATATATATATATATTAAAGTGGAAGGACCAAATTAAATTTCTAAAAAAAATGGGATAATTTATATAAATTACTTAAAATCTTTCTAATTTTGTTTAATTATTCGCCGGTCATGAGGAATGAGGAAATCAGAGATACATCTCAGTTTTATGTCATTATTTCGATGTATGTAGAGGAGGGAAGGTCCAGTAAGTCTTTCATCTCCGATAGTATTTCTCAAGTAGAAGTCTTTATGTTTAAAAGCTTCTTTCTACTGCCAAGCAAGACACGGTAAAATTGGCCAGTATTTGCAAACAAGAATTAAATATTTGGAAAATTGTGGACTGGTACAAGAAACTAATCCGCTAATTGCTGATTTGTTTGGCCAATTGTGGCTGTGGAATTGCATTTAAACTTCCATAAATCCCTTCTGCTTTACTAAATCTTCTCTTAGGCTTTCGAGATCTTCCTGGTAAAATGTTACACAATCTTTTATCTTTTAAATATAAAACATTACACTTTCGGTAATGACAAATTACAAGGACAAGTAATTTCTTTTATGATTTAGAAATGTCTCTTTCTAATGCTGATATTAAATCATACAAAAATGGTATAAAAATGATGTGCGATAACAAGTCTGTGGGTCGGAAGTAGAATGTTGGGGTGTATTTTGGAACTTGTTAATTTTGGGTAGAGCAATTCAAAACCCAGCTCAGATACGCTTACACATTCTTCAAAAAATCTGCTGAAATTCTAAATGTTGCATTTTCTTTGATGGCTTTAAGTTTAGTTTTAAGTTTTTAAACTAAAGACTTGCAAGATGTGTTCCCGAGCGGCAACGAATTAAATAATAAATTAATTTAACCTCTGCACTTTTAGTATTAGAGATATGATACTTAAATTTTTTTAGTGTCTAGAAATTTCGGGGGGGGCCATGGCCCCCCTGGCCCCCCACCTAAATACGTCAACTGTATAATATATAGTATATATATATATATATATATATATATATATATAATATATATATATATAGTATATTTTTTTTTTTTTTTTTTTTTTTTAAAAAATACAGACATCACCACCGCTCACGGGCAAAGCCCTATTCAGGAAGGGGTGTTTAAAATTCACAAACTATCACTAACGCAAATCAGCAGATGAAGCACAGACGCCGGGCTTAAGTGAGGGAGATTAATTGAGTAGGAAAACACAGAAGATGGGAAGAGATTCCACAAGAAACAGAGGTTGGCAGGAAAGAAGGAGGGCACCACAGCGAATAGTCTGATTGCTAATATCAACAAGCAAACTCATTGTGCCGATATCACACCCTTGTGCTACGAGGGCGTCTTAAAAGGAGGCGGCACGCGAGTGGAAAGCTCCCTCGGGAGCACTTGCCGCTAGGTACCTATAGAAAGAGATAAAGCACAACATCCGCGCCGCAAAGATAGAGGTCAAGTGAGACCTAGAAAGAAACGGACAGTTTATAAGTCTTGTTGGGCTTTGGACTCGACCCTATCCAGAAGCCGGGTGAAACCTGAGCCCCCAGATATAGGAGCAGTACTCCATACAAGGGCGGATGAGGCCCTTGTATAATTGGAGGAATAACTGTGGAGAGGAAAAAAGTCTGGCAGTCTAAACAGAACTCCCAGTTTCTTTGTGGCCGCCTTAGCAACCGTTGTGATGTGAGGTTTCCAAGACATTTTTTTTGTTTATGTTAAGGGCAGGGATTTATATTGTCAACGAGAGACGAGAGAACCTCGAAAGAGATAGGAAACGTAGAAGGTGTCTTGAGGGAGATTTGTAGAAGTTTGAGTTTTAAAGAATTGAATTTCAGCAAGGTTAGACGACCCCACCCGGAAATTCATCCAGATCAGCGAGAATAGAATCGGGAAAGATTAAGCGAGAGGCAAATTCTAGAAGTAAAAGGGAGCAGATTGAACAATCGAGTTGAAGATGAGGGCGAGTCAGTCGGCATATGAGCTGAATAGAGGTTAGATGTGCGGTGAAGAAGATCATTAATGAAAGTAGGAATAAAGTAGGAGATAAGTACAGAACCTGAGGAACTCCACTATTGACAGAAAAGGAAGAAGAAAGTTCGCCCCATCACAACAGCCGATATTGAGCGATTTGAAAGAAAACTAGACATAAGTAAGCAAAGAGAAGGAGGAAACCCAAAGGAAGGGGAGCTTGGGAGGCAGTGACGCGTGCCACGCCCTGTCAAATGCTTTGAAATGTCAAGCGCCACACGCAGTCTCCCTCGTATTCCTAAGGGCGGAAAACCATCAATCGGTTAAATAGGAAAGTATATCACCAAGTAGACCGACGCCGAAAGCCGTAACTTGCGAATCGGAAAGAAGAGATATGAGATTCCAGATTGTCTAAGAGTTGAGAGTTGAGAAGGGTTTCCAAAAGATCTTAGTAGAATGACAGGTGAGAGGCTATAGGGGCGATAGTTGGAAATCAGAGCGGCTTCCTTTTTTCGAATAGGTTGGAACATGTGCGTGCTTCAGACACTGAGGGAAAGTGTATTAGTATTGAGACTGAGAATATAGTTGAACGAGGGGAGGGGTCCAGCTCGGAAGCACACTCCCTGCAAAACTCGGGGGAGGAATGCCATCCGGGCCCCCGCCTTTCCTAACGTCATAGATCTCAGGAGCCCATGCAGCGCCCATGCACCCGATCAAGGCAAAGACATAGGACAGCCTGAGAGGAGAAGGTGGAGAAGGGAATGCAGAATCGTCCAGGGTTGAGTTAGAGGCAAAAAGGAGGCCGTAAGGAGATTGGCCTTTTCAGTTGAGAATTAGCAACAGAAGCATCAGAATCGAATAAGAGGAGGAAGGGTAGATTTGTACAGAAGTTGTTAGAGATGTTTTTGGCAAGAGGCCAGAAAGATTTAACAGGAGAACAAGGAGTAGCGAACTTTCGTTTTATGAAGCCCGCTTTGGCTCGTCGAAGAGTATCCCTGCACACCGTTTCTAGCTGATGAAAATTAGCGAGAGTGGATAGGAGAACGAGAATTTTCCACCCCGATAAGCGCTGTCTCTGGCTGAATGGCCACAGAACAGGCACGATGAACCATGGATTATGAGGAGAGAAGATTTTAGTCGAAGAAAGGAATGAACCTGCTCATCCCTCAACGATTAAAACTCCTCCCACTTTAGTGGCAGAAGCCGAAGCGTCATCAAGAGTCAAAGCAGTCTTCCAATTATAGTTAGCGGTAGAAGCGGAGCCATGCCCCGCATCAACACCCGATCAAAGTGCCAGCAAAAACGCATAGGGGCAGGATGGAGCTGTTTGGAAAGAAGCTTTTAAAATAAAAGCATCCTTTTCTCGTCAGATATTTACCATAGAGCGAAGGTGTGTACTTTTAGAGAGAGGGACTAGTAGTGAAACATAAGTCAAGTGTGGTTTCAAGAATTTGGTTAGACGATCCGGATGTGGTGTAGGTTCTTTGACTTTAGTTAAAGTATTAAAGTTATAGAGATATAAGGTTGTGTCAGATTTTACCAATAGGAGCGAAGGTAGTGTATTATAGAGAGAGGGACTAGTAGTGAAACATGAACACGTGGTTCAAGAAATTGGGTTTAGGACGATCCGGAGTGTGTAGGTTCTTTTGATTAGTTGCTCCAGATCGTATATATATATATATATATATATATATATATATATGTATATATATATATTTTATATATATATAATATATATATATATATATATATATATATATATATATAGTAATATATATTATTTAAATAAAACAAAAAAAAACAATTCTTTTTCTTGGTAAACCCACTTTAATGTTAGGGTTAGGCAGGTTACGTTCGGGTTGGATAAGGTTAGGTTAGGTACGTATTACCTAACCTAAGCTATATATTATATTTATAATATGATATATATACACTATATATATATATAATATTATATATATAATATATATATATTATATTATTAATATATATATTATAGTTAGTATATTATATATTTATTATTATATATATATATTTTTTTTAATAATTTCAATCTCCTTTTATTTACTCTTTCTTATTATCTTTTTAATTTTTTATTTTTCATAACATTTCTCTTTTTAAAAGTGAATTAAAAACACAATCCTTTCCTTGTCGGTGAAAACTGCTACTGATTGAACTTTGCACAATTCACTACGAGATTCAAAAAATTGCTGCCAGAACGTGGATCAACACTAGTTTTATTTAATAATGTATTAATTTAATTCAATTTTTATTAATTGAAAAGACACTTATTTTTATATTTTAATAATTATTTATCTACATTTTTATTTAAAATAAACTTTTCTTAAATAAAAAAATTTCTTTGTCATATTCGTTTTTCCCGCTCTCACCATAATTATATATATATATATATATATAAATATATATATATTATATATTATAAAATAGTATATATATATATATATATATATATAGATATTATAATTATATATATAATATATATATATATATGGTCAGCTCTAGAAGGGCACAATCCAATTCAAAAACTACAACAGCTAACGGGGAAAAGGAATACCTTGTTGGAATCCTGGCAAAATTTTAGTTAGGAATGTTTAAAAACAACAACAAAAAACAATAATTATATCTAAAAAAACTACAATAGCTACAGGGAAATTAAATACATTTTTGGAATCCTGGTAAATTGTTAGTAGGAAATATGTAAAAAAAAAATTGTTAATTATAGTAAATAATGAGGAGAAAGTCTATTCAGACCTTTTTAATATGGATCGTTAAATAAGACTTTCTAGTATAGTTTTTTTTTTTTAACTTAAAGAATACCCCAGGGTATACGCACTCGACTGGCAGGAGTCGGGTCTCTCGGCTTTCCGGGAAACTACGGGGTAGGATTTTTCCCCCATGCGATGAGGTTCTCCGGAACCACCGCTGCTTTGGTATTTGGGTGTCGCCGGGGTTCCTCCGCCCTCCCTACGGGGTATGGAAACGTCCCCCCCTGTGTTCCCCGTCGGTCGAGCCCCTACATCGCCCGTTAATACCTTTTGCAAAATAATATATATACTGTCAACCGGGGCAATTTCAGAAAAAAATCAGCCCTTTTTTTTTTTTTTTTACTTTTCTCACTAAATTTACAAGGATTCCCCACAATGGTATTCCTTTCCCTTTAGCTATTGTATTCTTTGAGATATGGATTGTGGCTCTTCTAGGGGCTGATATATTATATCTATTATATTCATATATATATATATATTATATATTATTTTATTATATTATATATTATATATATATATATTATATATATATATATATATCAGAGGGCGGGAAGAATTCAACGCATAT
>JABUQX010011334.1:0-20541 GCA_015478945.1 Trachelipus rathkii | reverse complement strand
GAAGAATGCCTGCTGAATTGAATTTTCAGCTCACTCAATCCCACCTAGATCAGATATTGTAGTCCCGAATAACCCTTAATCCCAAAGTATTCACTCTGAGTTGGCCCTTCCTATACTTGCGGCGTCGAACTAGTGTGTAGAGATTGCTCTCTACTCTATTTCATGTAGGACCTCGTACGGTATTTTTGCCGCTGTAGAAGATAGTGGCTAGGAGCTAGCAGCGCATTGCGGGAAGCTAGAAACTAGTTAGTAATCAACCCCGTACCTACGTACACTATATACAAACAGTCGCACCATAACTGCATGAATAAGATTTCTTCATCTAGAGTAGTAAGGTGGCTGTATCTGCACAGATGGATTTGTTCAATGCAGTAGATGAATGATTCATGAGTAACATCTTGCAATTGTAGCCTGAAAAGGTGAAGAAAGTTTCGTACAGGCCCCTACAGCGAACATCGAAGTTAGGGTAGCATTCCTTCTTCGAGATCCTGTTCTCCCACAGATCCGTGTTCTTGTAGAGAGTTCAACTTCCACATTCTTCTAGTAGTTTCCCTAGCCATGCTAGAGCATCTATAACTCTCCCCACGCCTATCAAGATCTTCGAAAAAGGCACTTAGTCAAAATTACACTTTGCAGTCAGTTTGACTAAGTTACTGCGTTTAAACGATAGTTTTAGACGGAATGAATTCTGTGCGACATCGTGTAGGTGCTCGTCTGAGTCACTGACTTCTTCAAGGGAGCAATAAAGGAGCAGTGAAACAAACAACAAACCGCATATGCAAATACAGGGCTAACTGTGGCCCACACAGTGAAACCAAAGGAGAAATGTGAGGGAAAAATTATTTGTATACGCTGAAAATAGCGCTACAAAAATATTCTGTTAAAAAAACTTAGAGAAAAATAATATAAAACGGTATAAACCCTATATTTAAACAGCAAATAATCTTATAAAAATATGAAAATAATCCGAAACAAAGTTTTATTAATAAAAACACTCGACGTCACATCACATCATTAGAATCAAGATTGACTGAAAATTAGCGCACAAAAAAAAATAAAAAAAAAAACTATTTGAATCAACATTATTTTAATATAATAAAAAATAAATCTGTATAAATTATATTAATGGCTGTCCAAATAGTGTAAATTATAATGTGTAGACCGCTTAATAGCCCACAGATTAGGAGAATACAGCTATAAAAATCTAAGTATTAAAGGTAGATTTTTTATGTGTTATTATATATGTGTATTATAAATAAATAAACAAACCTAGTACGAGTACATTCACATTTTATACCTTAATATATTATATTATTAATGTATTATCGATAAAATAGTTTTCTCACATAAGTTTTCATCACCTAAAATATAAGTATAGAGTATCGGCCCTGAAAGTATTGCGGGCCATACTTAACCAATAACCACGATACCCTAAACTAGATACTATCCACCTACAATATAAACATGCCCAATATCTTACCGATTATCACTGACTACCGGATACTTTAGACTATAGATACTATTACCTACTTAATATATATATTAGAAATATATTATTATATATTAGTATATAATATATTATATATAATATATGATAATATATTATATTATAATTTATAAATATAATATAATATATATAATATTATATATATATATATTAATATATATATATTATTATAATATAATTAATATAATTATATATTAATATATTAATATCTATAAAATTATATATATATATAATATATTATAATATAATTTATATATAATTATATTATAAAGTATATATATTAATTATATATATATATAGATATACTATATATATATTTATAATATATATATATTTAATATCTTTTAATGAAATAACTTCACAACTACTATAATTAGATATAATATACATTAAACTTAATTATAAATATTATAAGATAAGTAACTATATATTTATATTATATATATATTATATAATATATAATTATATATATATTATATATATATCTTAATGTAGAATACATATATTATTATATGATAAATATATTACATAATATTATATAACTTAAAATTAAATAAAAATATTTAATATCCATACATATCTTAATTATATTAACATATATATTAAACATATATATATAAATATTAATATATATATATATATATATATATATATATATTATTATATATTATATATATATATATATATTAATATAAATATTATAAACTGAGCACAGGCTACAAACATTTTAAAAGAAACCAGGTCTCAGTTTTTAGAAACTTGCATTACCGAAGCGTGAGACAAATTTATAAGTTATAGGTGCTTGGTACTCAACGATTCTAATGTATCCTACGGTTAGTGATAAATTTAGCTAATTAAGTATAACTGTATATTATATGTATTGTTGATATAAGTTATATAAATACTACACAGGTATTGCGTAAGTCCTACGCATACTATCATATGTTTAGTTAATTTAATATATTATAAGTTTGTCAAAAAGTTTAAATTTTATCTAATTTTTTTTGGACTTTGCTACCTACTTCAAGAGGCTATTGATCTAAAACTACTGAAAATAATACATTAAAATAATATATATTTGAATCAGAAAGTATGGATCTTTATTTGAAACTAATGTAGTAAGATTATAATACATTACTATATATATTATAATAAATAAATAATCAGAATCTGTTTATATTAATTTATTAAGTACATATAATAAATATAAAATAAAACATAATATATCAAACTATATTAAAAATATACTAGAACATATATAGTCAAATATATATTATAATATTATATTATATTATAAATATATATATATAAAATATAATAATATTAAATATAATATATATATATAATATATAATATAATATATATATATATATATGTATATACATATATATATAATAATAGTTAATATATATATTAATTATATAATTATATAATAATAATTATATTATATAAATATAATATATAAATTATATATATATTATATATAATATTATATATTAATTATATAAATAATAATATATATAATGATATTAATTTAATATTAATACATATATTATATATATATTATAATTATTTATAATATATTAATATTATAAATTAATATATTAATACTATAGTATAATTAATATATATATATAATATATATATATATATATTATATATAAATATTATAATATAATTATATATAATATAATATATGATATATATATAGTAATATTTAATGATATATATATACTAATATATAATATAATCATATATAATATATTATATATTATATAAATTATTATATTAATAATTAGGTTAATATTATATATATTATAATATTATAATTATTTGGTCAGCATCCCGATAAATGCGTGGAAAAATCACTTAAAATACTAATAATAAACTAATAATGATATATAACATACGAGGTATAATAAAATATAAATTATAATATCGTATATATTATATATATTATAATATATTATCGGTATATATAATAATTTACTAATGAGAGATAATATATCTATATTTTTAATTTAATAAATATATAATATAGATATATAATATTATTAATTAATATATATATAAATAAAAAAATAAATATACGTCATTTTTAAAAAATTAAAGATATTTTGTTAATAAAAATATATTGTATGAAAAAATTATTATAATGATTTTTAATTATATGAATATAAAACGAATATTTATGTACGGCTTCTCTCACTATATATCTCTCGAATAACGGAACATATAGATATTTGTACCTAATAATAATGATCTTGAATTTTTTTCACTAATTTTTTATTTACACTTTAAAAGTAAGAAATATTACCTAATTTTATCAAATACTAAAGTAATAATAATACAATAAAAGAGAGAGTCGGGGTGTTTCGCTCGTGAGCCTTACAGTAGGTAATAGAATATATATATATATATATATAATAGAAATATATATATATAATACGTAACGGGTGTAGATATCATTTGTACCTCCATCACCTACTTATTCCTCGCCGCGGCCGAACCCCTTAGAGATAAGGATATATAAAAAGAAAAAAAATATAATATAATAATATCTCTACCAATTAATTATAAAAGCGACATTTTGGCCAACTGTTTATTATATTCTACCAAGTATACCGTGATAAGGACTGCAGATATCTTCTATAAGTAGTATAGTATATCTCATTTATTATATACATAAAGTATCACTATAATTATACATATACGGTATATAGTATATATATATATAATGTCTATATACTATATCATTATATTTCTATATTATATAATTATAATACTATATATATATGTATATATATAATTAATATATATATATTAATATATTATATATAATATATTAGTATTAGTAATACGATAATTTATATATATATGATAATATAGTTATTATTTATATATATATAATATATATAAGAGAACATTTATAAGTAAATTATAACGAAGTAATTAGATAATTTTTTTTTGTAAATAATTGCTTGTATAAATAAATATAAATAGTATCTATTATATACTATATAATAGGAATTATAATAATGTAATTAAATTAAAATGTGATATATATATATAGAGAGTATATAAATAGATAATAGTAGAGGATAAGATGATATGGCATAGAGTAGACTAGAGAGTAGTGAGTAGAATATATAGAGATATAATTGAAGAATGTGAGATATAGGATAGATGAATTGGAAGTATAGAGATTGTATATAGTATTACATTAGATAGAGTTATTATATACTGTGAGTAACGGGTATAGGCTATATTAGAGATATATGAATATACGTAGATATGTTATAGTAATATATATTATGGCTCTCATCTCTTGAGTTTCATGTTCGTATGACTGGCCTATATTTTAATTGCTATTACTGAAAGGAAGTTAACCAAATAAACCTTATCTTTACTCTTACTTATCTTACTATTCTTACAGATTCTTACATCTATAATCTTACATCTTATTTCAATACTATTTACATCTTACATTCTAACATTTTACATCTCATCCCAGTAGGCTCACGCGCCGTCAGATGGGCCAACCTCCGTGTCCATTGTGTTCGTATCAGATCATCTAGATCCGCATTCGCCAATAAGTTCATCCTTTGCAGGTACATCCTGGTGTCGTGCCTTTTAATGAATTCTTCCACTGTGTCCCTCCAAATCTCTTTCTCCGAGGTACTTCCATCTCTTAGCTCAACAGCATCCCTCCGGTTACTCCAGCCATCCGAGACGCTATCGCATACATGGAGGCACTCTCTCTGATGACCTGTGCATCCTCTCAATGATTACGCACCAGCGAGCTGTATCTTGTAAAGAGTTTTTGGAGCTGAACATGACCCGACGTATGAAGATGATGACATCAGATGATTTCACACCCACGATCTTGCAATCCGCTGCTCGAAGAAACTGTCTTCGTTTCGTCACTCTTCTTACTGACCTCGATCTTTCCAGAATCGAAGACCGTACGACGAACTCAGCACATTCATCTACGCAGGCATGTCTGGAAAATGATTACTTTCTTCCGTGCAATCTCCGCTGTCTGGCTCCATTTGTGACTCGTGGCACCGCAAGATAAACAACGAGTAGTGGATAGGTCAAGGTAACAAATCGACGTACGATAAACTATAATTGTTTCTTCTTCACGTGGACATTGTACAGAGAGGAGATGAGATAATGATGATGATTTGTAAACACGATGAGGAGGAGGATTAAAACTGCTATAGAACTAGTGAGACTGTCCATTCCTAATTCTATCCTACTGGTTAATTCAATACGTTGTGCACACCCCCTTCTTCTTCGCAAATAAGAATGTTCTTCTCGAGGAGATAGTTGAATATCATATTCCATATTTTTAATCTCGATCTCTACACGTTCTTAGCGATCCACTGATCAACTTCTGACCGTGACGCATAACTCATCGCTGAACTTACTCATGACGAGTATTGATTTGCACTGTTATTCCCTGACATATAGTATAATTTTAATCCCAGCCTCTCTCAATTTTTCTGCGAATACAAGCTAAAGCCATTTGCCTCAAACCTTTTCATCACCATCTCCCGACTCCAACACCGCCCAAACTACATCTGCGTTATGTATACCATAGATGTCTTTACCGGCAGATCTCCTCTAAAACAGTCTGCCACTGCTAGACGCACGACTGCATAGATAATGAATGATGGTCAAGAGATAGAAAAGCGTTCAATATTACACTTCACACTAAAGATAGTAATCCGGCGAGCAGAATACTGCGACAATCGTAGGTCAACTAGGAGTTATTTGAAAGAAATTAAAGATAGCGTAAGCAGCAAGTAATTTTTATACATCACACAAAACCAAGTTCTGCAAGTTTATTATCCTGTTACTGCTATGACCGTAACTTTTTAAAGATAATTCACATAATGTAAGCAATTCCTTACATGCCTATTAGAGATCGGAGTCTGTCGTATGATACACTACTTATTGAAGATGAATCACCTTTCCAGAACTCTCCAAGAAAGAAGGTATAGCTCCCTGAAAAAGTGTATATCTACTAGATCAAATGCTTTCTTCAATCTATGACGGCCATAAGAGATGTGACCACATGATATGAGATTTCCCAGTATTCATTTTGCGCGGAAAACAACAAGAGAAGGGCCATGTTTAGAGATACACTCTCAATTCGATTTGCGAACAAATTGAAGTTCGTAGTAAAAGTGAACTTCAGCAGTCGATCTAGTACCCAAAACTTGCCTTTCCACCTTAAACTCGGCTCTATTTTGATCATTAATTTTGCTTTCTAATATTCTTCAAATAACTTAGCCCATGTGATCCATTAGTGAAGATTACTCCTACTAATTTTTAGCACAATCATCTGCGTCCCCCTTTCCTTTATAAATGGGAACTTTATAAAAAAATTATACGGTATATAAAGAGAAATACGAGACGTGAATAATTGACAAAATTACTTTATGTGTGAGAAGTTCATTAAATCTTTACTTTTTATTATTTTTTTGAGAGAGAAGAAATAAACTTGTTTTTAGATTAATTTTCTTATATAATATATAGTTAATAATATATATATAGATTATATATTATATACTATATAATATATAGTATAGGCAAGGACCCCGAAAAGGCCAAGCAATGAACTAGAAAACTATAAACGAGATTACACGAAATAAATATCATTGTATTAATCAGGAGACATTTTTACAGCAGAAATTAAAAAAAAAAGAATGGAAATTGATAAAATATTTATTAATAACTCATATTAAGTTAGTAAAAAAGTGTGGAGCAGAGCGAGTCATGATTGAGCTATGAGAAACTAAGAACCTTTGAAACGGCAAGTCTCAGATCAGGTCTCGGGAGTGTGAGAAAAAGTTTTGACCAAATTCGCGCTACGACTATAATACTCATACCTATCACATGCGAGAACAAAACCTATCTATCT
This sequence comes from Trachelipus rathkii, assembly GCA_015478945.1. Taxonomy (NCBI): domain Eukaryota; kingdom Metazoa; phylum Arthropoda; class Malacostraca; order Isopoda; family Trachelipodidae; genus Trachelipus; species Trachelipus rathkii. The sequence continues at coordinate 13,102 of JABUQX010011334.1, read as the reverse complement.
ATTTTTCGTGTTTTCTTATCCTGCTAATAGCGGTTTCTCGGGTTGGTTCGACGGATGGGACAAGAGGGGGGACGATGAGTCCCCTCCCGTTGTCCCCCTGGACTAGGTCCGAGAAAACCCCGAGACTCTCTCTTACGTTTTGTTGTTACCCGTTGATAATCACTGCTCTTAGTGAAAAAAGAAAAAAATTCAACATTGGCAACTTTCCGTTTCGATCGGGAGTAAGCCGGTTATTATTGTGGTTGTTTTTTCTTTTAATAAAAAACTACTAAAATTTTCATCAATTTTAACGCCACATATAATGTAAAAAGCTTGTATCTTTTTATTTTATAAATTGTATACACTTTTTCATCTGTTCTAGCTGCTCACCATCTAGACTAATAACTTCAAATCGATCGCGTTTAGGTATGATAATATTTCGCATTCACTCTCTAATGTTTCGACCATAACTTTTGGTGATCCCTTGATCTTACTATATATTCGTTTATATTATTTCAATATGGCCTCTGGCCTTTCATCATTGACTGACCAACCTGCCTAAATCTGTGTGTTACTCTATCAATCTTTCATAAACTCATTCTTTCAGATTTCGCTCATCACAGAACTCAATCATACCGCATTTATAATAATATGGCATAGTGATATCATACCTCACTCAACTCCAATATTCATCCACAACATTACATCTTGCATGATTTTGTTCAGTTATATCCCTTGCTCGTACATTCCCTAATAATACCTCAACTCTCAAATTCTTTTCATATATATAAACTAATACCTTCCAGTATTTACAAATTTAGATAAACAAGGTATTAGTCATACTATGACTAAACCCCTGTCTATACTCGTATATATAACGCTCGCTTTTGAGTATGGCTCTCTATAAAACACTCAATGCACTTACATTTGACTACATGTTAATCTATTATTACACACGCTTTACACTTATATCGTCATATGCAACTTTAGGGTGTCGTAATTACCTCATTTCATCAATGACGTCCTACTCCGAACCATGCTCAAAATAAACTTCAACCCTAGTCGGTGTATTTGATATATATATTTTTGATATATTTTATCTTTTACATAACAACCTCGCCCATTAAACGCTATCCATCCTATATAAGTCTGTAATCATTGAACTGACATTTGCAAAATCCAATTAAAAAACCCTTTATAAATACAACTTTCTCCTTCTTTCTCCCTCTATATTTCTCTAAAGCATAATTTTATTTCAATGTATAAAGAACAATGATCGAATAATCAATATATCCTTTCATAATCATATCTATACCTCATAATGCATACCTATTGTGAAATTGGTCATAACCAATCCAGATCCCTCAGTACATTCGACACATTTCAAGTAATCTAATTCGTGAGACCAATAAATTAATAGCATTTATACATTACATTTCACTCATAACTAATACACTCAATAAACTTATATTTCCCCTATAAATTTACTTACTTAGCTTATACTAGAGAATCCCTTAATATATTTATTAACAAGATTATACGGTAACTTATTTACAGCTATCCTTCCTTCCTTATCAACTTGTAGAAATTACTAATACCTCTTCAATAATACGCATATTATTATATTTAACTAACTTATAAATCCTTAATTAGTATTTACTAATCAATTTGTTATAACATTCTTATTTGCCTTACGATACATACGATGCTTTACTGTATATGTTCACCATTTAATTTGTTCATAATTTAGTTATTCATCTGTATTTTATTATTAATATAATTTACATTACGTTAATTGTATATATTAATTACTTTTGGTAGTAACTCCATACTTGTTAATAAAATTAATAATTTATTAAAAAACTAGATGTTATACTACTCAATAATACCATTTAAATTAACTCATAATTTTATAAAAACAATAACTATATATGTGATGAACTTTTACTATAGTATTAGCATCGATTTGTACTTCAATCCTAAATCAGTACTTAGCTATTAAATATACTTATCATAACCTCAGTGAACCTAGAAATATCGATGTACTCCAAACCACCATACTAATTGTCGTTCTATGAATTACTACTTGTTGAAAATTACAATAAATACTAATATTAAATACCTTAGTATTATGTCACTCAGTAGGCATATAGACGTACTCATGACTAATTGCCTATATTGGCTTAATAAAGTATTAGACCCGATAGTTATCGATTATGAAATAGAATCGATATCTTATAATTTATCACTTACTAATTAATATTTTCCACTAACATCTGTTATACTCGTTCTCTCATATATACCTCTATTATAATAATAGTCTGGTTATTATTAATTTTTTTGTATTAGAGACTCCATAGAAGACTCTCAAATGTTATTCTGTCCTTTTTAAAATTATACTATTGTTTTAAGATTAAATATCAGATTAATTATATTTAAATTAGTATTATTTAATAAACAAATAATGTTTAAATTATTAATTAATTTATAAATAAATTATAAATATATATAATTAAAATGACATTTTTTCATTTCTCATGTAATCAATTATATATAAATATAGAATAACGTTCACTCGGAAATACTGCTCCTGATATATGAAGAATATAATAGTCAGGTGAAATTATAATATAATATATATATACTTATTTAATATATAATTATTAATATAAATAAATAGATTTATTATATATATAAATAAATATACTAATAAATTAATATTAATTAAGTTAGTAAATCAACTTAATAAAATAATTTGTCAATTTCTTTTATAATCTGAAACATATATATATTTTTGTAATACTTTGTTTGTTCAACATGTCGTTCCATTTAACATATTTTATATAAAAAATAACTATGTTAATATTATATAATTAATTAATATATATAGTATAGCTATTATAATAATACTTATATTTTAAATATATCTAAATATATATTAATTATTCTATATATTTATATAATTTAATTATATATAAATATATAATATTATTATATTTATAACTAATATATATATATTATATAAAACTACACTATTTTAAATATATTATATATTTATATTAATATTAATTTATAGATTAATAATTAAGTATATTAAATATATATATTTAAATTATTAACATATATTAATTAATTATAATATATTAATATATATAATATATTTTTAATATTATATATATTAATTATAATTAATTTATCACACGTAAGATAAATATATATTAATTGTAATAAATAGTAATTTATTATTAAAAGATATATTTTAGTTAAGATACTTTTATTTGCATGTCTAGTTTGGATTACGGATATATTAATAATTCACTAATATAGATATAGAAATAATAGTCTTATAAAAAAAAGTATAATATATAAATATAATTAATTTTTATTATAAAATATAAATTAAAAACAAGGTTCATTATCTTATAGCTTAAAATGATATATTTAATCATTATATATAGTACAGTCTTATGAGCAGAGTGAAAACAACTACAAATTCTAACTAATTATCTCAAATTTAATAATAATTCGAACAAAATTTTTTATTGATATTTATGAATTAGGTAGTATTACAATTGTTTAAGGAACTTTAAATGATTATTATTGGAATCTATATATCAGATGTGGTATAATATTCACTCAGCCCTGGAGCTGGCGAAGTAATAACTCTCTCTCATATCATCATCATAATAATTATTTTATTTCAAGAATAAATACAATAGTCTTATTCAATCTCTATACAACACATACATAACTTTCATATTAGTGGCTTACATGGTAGATAAATGTAGGAGATTAATCCTTCTATTTGGTGAGTTGATCATGCTGGGTTGATACGAGATTTTAGTAGTGAGAAATTGTAAATAATAAAGCAACAATATAAATTTATTCTTTATAAGATACTCCTATGTAATTCAGGGGGATATACTTATAAGTGCAAAGATATAATAAATATAGAATGAAATTATAATAGCAATTAAGATAGTCTTACAATAATAACTAATATCTATTATAATGTCCTACTTTCATGGTAATAACAGTCGCTATGAGTGATTATTGTTTTTTTTTTCCTGATATCGTATTCTCCTGATCTTAGATTTTATAGTCAGTCATTCATCCACAATTCTTTTGTTTCCTAGACTTTTCTTTTTTGTCAATTGTTTATATATATTATATAAAACTAAAAAAATTTTACATTAATTGTGACAAGCCACTATATAATAATTTAAATATTACAGATTATCTTTACTACTTTTTTTAATTTTTTTATTTTATTATTGTTATTATGTTTTTTTTTTATTTGTCGTTATCTACTTCTATTTTCTTTTTGTGAAGTGCTGTGTGTTAGAGTAGTGTACTACGTCTAAGTTAGTTTTTTATTATACATGACACTATCTGGATTATCTACTTTGCTATTTTCTATTTGTTTAGGTGTAGAATAATACTAAAACATATGGCACACAATCACATGGTAAAAATGCCTTTTTAAAACAGTTCTAGAAGAACTTGTTATACTAGGTTATTTAGCTTACGTTGCCCATTTCGGTGAGCAAAGTTGCCATTAGATAAATCATATTGCACTTGTGTTGAGGTACCGAGAATCTTAAAAAAGCTAAAAGAAAAATAATGCCTCTTGTTCCAATTGTTCAGAGGCAGTAAAAGAATCGAGTTGGCGATAGCTACTACTATGCCTCATTAATTAAGGTTGAGAGATATGGTGAAGAATATATATGTGAAAATGTATATTATAGTATATAGTCCCACAGGTATACGCTCTGCTGCAAATAGAGATACCCTTCAGGTTCATCTTTTTTTAGATATTTGAGAGAACATTACAATAGAAATTGAATTAGATATAGTATATGAAGGTGATACCTACAACTCAGAGAAACTTGAAATATTCCGCAGATGTCATGCACTTTGAAATCAATGAATATGTGTTTTTTCATTTTATTCAAGAATCTTTAGAAGTTCTTGATTCCAGATTGAAATAAAAAAATCTTATATAAGTTGATCTTATGTTTTCAGAGGATTCACTTTTCTTCCTATTAAAGTTACAGAAAACGAAAGTGGTTGCCATAGGTTTCTGAGGACGACACAGTTCCAGACTGTTGAACTATTGTTTTGGGATCAAGCAGTCTTTCACTCCTTTTCAACTATTCCCAAAAGGTCTTTAAAACATTTTTATCTGTATGAGAGAAATAAGAAAGTCTCGCCTTCGTAAAATCATCACAATTCAAATTCCAGGTCATTACACCAGAGAAATTTTCATTTTTAATCCAAACGGCCTGAAATTAACGATAAAACAAGATACAATATTCCATTTCAATTTACGACTTTCTAAAAGCAACATTCTTAACTAAGTTTCAAAATGGCATACTTTGTTGTTAGAAATTTAAACATTTATTTTAATTTTATGATTTATTTATATACTTGCATCTATTATTCATTTTATATTGTGTTTTTTTTTGAAGAGGACGAGGGGCACTGTCAATCAGTTTTACTCGAATTTCATATCATTGACTGCCTATCAAAACCTGAGTTAGATTTTCATAAATTTTTTCGAGTTTTTTCTTAGACCATCAGTACATTTGCAACAGATAATAACATCCGCGATAATAAGTATAATGTAATAAAGTACTGAAGATCATTAATATGCAAGTCATAATTAGTATATTGCTTAATAACATATTGGAGAAAAATGCATAACTGTAAAATAGACATATATAGGATTAAGAGAAAATAAACACTACTAATAGATGGAAAATAGCTATGATTATTATTGCGACATATACTAGTTTTGGATATTATCTCAAAATATGGTATATCAACACAACTGGTTGATGAGGGCATTGTCATCTTTCAACACAGTTACTGACAGGACTACACGTTTTATGTGCATGTCATGGAAGTATTTATTTTCGACGTATCTGATCTCGACACAAGGATGTAATACTCGAGTAAGTAAAACTGAGTCTACGATTTACTCTTATTGGAGAACGCGTTTATTTTATAGCTCATGATATGTATGCCTACTTAAAGTGAGTTTCCTGTCATAGGAGGAATGCCTGATACCATTCATCAAAAAAGCTAGACTATATTCGTAGTATGATAAGAGACTGAAATTTATGTAGAAGATAATACCATTCATCTCTAATAAATTAGAGAGCTGTTGGATCATGAAAATATGGAAATAAAAGAAAGCAAGAAACAACTGTTGTATGTGTATATTAAACAAGAATAAAAGATTCATGATGAAGGACCAGTGTGTCTCCTTCACCCCTATGTAGTTGTTGCATTCCACTACTCTACCTTCTATCGGCCGTCCTCGGTGTGTGTATTAGTAGATCACCTAAGGTAGCAATATATTGGAGTGGGAGAAATTGGTGTCATCTAACCATAAGAAAATTAGAACTCAGGTCATAGGGGTTTGAGCTACAATCTAGCGATATTACTAATTCTTGACGATAGTATTAAGAGTTACCTGGTATGAATATGAATTATGAATTAAAATTAGGACTAATGATGATATAATAATGATTAAATGTTATATCAATATTATACTCTGTTAGGTAAGAGGTGTTAAAACCAGGTTATTTGTTGTTGCATACTCAACAACTTATTATTCTATATACTATATTTGCTTGAAGCCATTCTCAATTCAAAGTATTTACATTATATATACATATATCCTCTATCTCATATAATGATAATACTAGATATGACTCAAAAAGAAAGCAAATTATCAAGCTTTTACAGACATTATAGAACTAGATTTACGTCAATTGACAACGTCGATGACTCCTTGGTAAGTAAAAGTTAAAGAAGAGCCTCATGAGTAGGAGATCACAAGTATCCAGACCAATTAGCAATATACTCTGTGCTGCCGCACAGCTGGGACAATGGCGCTACACTTAATATATGGGTAGGGCCCAACAAGAACGAGGAAAGCAGTCTTAGAAAGCCAACCAGAAAATATTAGTCTAAATTATATGATTTAAGTGAAGAACATTCGATTGCTATACGTGCTGGTTCCAGTGTACTGACTCGACGCTGCCAGACCTAAAGAGACGCCATTTGACTTTGTACACTTTTAGGATACAAGATAGAATGAAATAATAGAAAAATAAATTAATAAGGTAGAAAATGAATACTAAAAATATCACGGAATAAATTACAGTGCTGGTTAATGCGAGACATATGCTCAGTTTCTCGATTGAAAAATATGTTTTGAAATTGAAGAAGGCAACAACAGAATCTTTTTTCCTTACCTCAGGAGAGTTCGCAAGGGATAGCGTCCATAAAGTGGACGATACCTCCATCACAAATTTATTTTGTGAGGTGCTTGAGCGCGGGTAGAAATCTCAGATACTAGGCGAATTCAACATTGAGTGGTGGCAATAAGCATACCAGCCATGTCAAATGTTTCTCGTTTATGAAGTGGTCGAATTAAAACCAGTGAATGGAAAATATTTCTTGTACATATGGAAATCATGCCCAGTGCAAATCTGAAGAATAATCAACAATTCTGGATAAAAAAGAATTAAAATCAATGTTAGAAAACATTTTCAGAGTTGGGAAAAATTCGAAATAATTTTTTTAAAAGTTTCAATTTTAGACCAACGTCAAAGCAGAGATAAACTCAATAAAAATTCTTTAAACTTAAATTTGTAATCTGCCTCCAAAGCTTTACATTCAATGCCTATACTCATATTTTGACATCATGGTAACATGATTCTTTTAAATGAAATGAGTGGCAATCAATATTTAATTAAACAAAGTTCGAAGGTTAAAGAACTTACTCAGTGCTAATTTTGCTAATTGCTCGTACAAACGATCTTCCGAAGACAATAGTTGCAGAGTGGGTAGGCTGGTCGGCGCACAAGCGAGGGACAGAATTAATGTATGGGATGAGACGAAATCGCCTTGTATAAAATATTATTATTAGAAATTATCTATTATATTTATATTTGAGCCATGAGTATTATATGGGTGGATTAGACTGATCTGGTCCGGGAGGCGAGTAGTCTATAAATATTATATGGATCACGTCTCTGAGGTAATACCATATATATATAAATATATATAAGCGGGTATTGTATATATTTACTTTCTAGGGTATAATATATATATAGGGGAAAGGTTTATAATATATTATAATTGTTAGGGGATGAGGTAGTTTTCCCTACATTTTTATACCTTTCCAAGCTGGGTGTAGCTTACGAACGGTTACTCGTGGTAGCTAATGAGTATGCATGCTAATTCGCCCGTAGAAGGTGCATGAACAGCTAAAGGGACCTTTAATTATGTATATTTTCAGATTCAACATCATTAGAGAGAATATTGGCAATAATGAATGAATGCGAACATAGGACCACGGATATAGAATACGAATTGTCTTTCTAGGATTTCTTACCTGTTACTTTGTAAAAAGGTAATAAAGAGTATGATCATATTCCGAAATTTCTTTATCAGACAGAAAATCATAGTAAGATAGAAATGTTCATGTTAAAAATATTTGTTATAATCCTTTTATACATTGTAAAATTGCAGTTTAGTATATAAAATATCTCGAATATTTACATAGTGAATGGGGGTTGTAGAGGGAGTATGATATATGATCTTGAAAATACGTAAAATACTTTTCTTAATTAAATAAAATTCTTCTTATAGTACAATACAAGTTTCTCTTTAGAGAGCAATAACATAACCAAATAGGTATTTCAAGAGAATGCCAATAGAATTATGAGAACAATTTGCAAGTGTGGATTGAATAGAGCAACGGAGTGAGAGCTTTCGGAAAAACATAGATTATGGCACTAAGTTTCTAAGTGAGAGAGATCATTTCAATGTGTTAGAAATAAAACGGTTACCGCTGGTAAAATGGGGAGGATAATATATTTCTTTGTCGCTATTGTGGAAAAATAGCAGGCATTATAGATATGGGATAAGAGGCCATACTATTGAGCAAAACATTATGTAAGTAATTCGTACCGTCTTGTGCTAGCGGAACGACATAACGTAAAATTCAAAAAATACGAGTATCCGTATAGCTATGGTAGCAGCGCTATTCCAGTGGTAGCACCAAGCTTTGGTGTTGTAGGGAAATCTTCAAGTAAAGAGGAAAAGTATAATAATTTGCTCTATGGAGAGTATAGAAAAGTTTTCTTCAGCAAGACTTCTTGTTGTGAAATAAATCTTAGAATAGCGGCACAGTCCCTTTATCATGAAATATAAAGAACGAACAGTTAATTGATACCGTGGCAGGTAATCTATAATTCTACTATTTTATGTATAGATAAACAGCGCCACAGTTTTTGTCAACCGCTACTGAGTGCGGGGGGTTTTCCACCTGCATCAGAACTCTACTTCAAGCTCTACTCCCCGACAACTTCTTTTCAATTGCTGTGAAGCAAATTTCGTTCCAGCATCGGTCATCCGTTTGGGAACTTGTCATCAACTCTCCGAATAATACAACTCCTTTTAATCTAACAACCTCATAAAATACCTTTCCCCTCAAATATTTGTTAAATATGAAACATCGTAACCATACCTAAAAGTTATGGTAAAGAAAGCTTTATTCCGAAAATAATAAGAAATTTTATGTAAGATTTAGTACAATTCTTTATCAAATAGAGTGACTTTTTAAACAAAAAATCCTCAAACATTTGAACAAACTATTATACATAATTTACACATATAAAAGATATAGCATAAAGAAACAACACTCCTCTCTCTTCAAACATTAAATGAAAGTTCTTCCTTCCATAATCGCATTTTCAAGTCTTTGGGCATTTAATTAAAAAAGAACAAAAATAATACATAAATAGACATAGACTAAAATCACTCAAATCCATTATCAGATATCCCGAAGAACATCCCTTGGAAAGCATGCAGAGAAAAAACAGCACCAACAAGTAACCTATGAAATTACTGGAGACTTAAAGCCAACCATGTGAAGCTTCGTTATTAAAAGGAAGAGTTTGATGCGGCAGGAGCGATTATGTGTGCGCATAGGAGTACAGGTGAGAGGAGTTGAACCCTGTAGTTGTGATACGGCAACGAGCGAATTGTTCTAGGCTATCCTTCACAGTTCCCGCGAATCGTTCGACTATGGGGCAATAACTTCAGTCAGAAAGAACTGCATTCCGACTTAAGGAACATTACACGAACTACTGGGCTCGCGAGCTACTACTATTCCTATCACCGAAAACCATGAAAATAGACCTTCTGAAAAGGAATCTTCAAACATCAACAATTAGATCATATACAATTCGCACTATTTTGATTTCGTCAAAACTGGAAATAGTCTTGGAACTCTATAGGGTCTTGAAGAAGACTGAGAATAACTTGGTTAATTCACAGGAAGTGATTATTACAAGTCCTCGGAAGTTCACAATGTGGACCATACAACTGTTTCTTTCTCATCAGCTCTTCGTGTCGACCATCTTCCACAACTTCGCATCATGACAAGCAAGACTGCACTTTTCTTAGACTCTTATTAGTAATTACAGAGACTCCCTAAGCTTTTAGACGTAGTTCGACCATAACTGGTTCTGCAACCACCTTAAAATTGTCGCTGTGGACAGCTATCTCTCTACCAGTAGCTAAACAACTGCAATAATGATAAGATCTAATCTTACCCCACGGACACCCAAGTAACGCCTGTAGGTCCTGCGATCGCTTATATCGTAATCTTTAGAAGGTAATTTAGGAGCGTTAACAGCTAAAATATATCACACGCTTCCTACCTTGATATCTCTTTCAAAAGCTTTACCGGGTTTCATCTGACGACAGAAACTTTTGAGTTTCATACTCCAAATTCTCTTTGACTATCTTCCGGATCAAATAGTTTTACACTCAAATTATTATTAACTGTGTCATGTGTAGGACAAATCTCTTACTGATTTACAAACGAGAAAGTAAGTTTATCTTACATCCGAACGGATAGCGTTTGACATTAGCCATGAAGTACGTAGTGTGCACTTCCCCATGAATTATTGAAAAGGCTATTTAAAACATGAACTGGGACAAATGGTAAATCATTAGACGAGTCGTCTCCTTTCGTTTATGTAGGTGCCTAAGGTTAATTTTCAAGTCTGTAAGTTAGCGTTCTGTTCACATAGGAATTGCTATGAGGTGACCCTTACGCTCGATCTCTACTTACGATTTTCCACAAATTTGCAAAGTTGCTTGAAAAAAGTCAGATATACATATGTACCACTTCCATCTGGATACCAATGAATAGCTGGGCAACTAGCTTACTGATACGCATGTTAATCAACGCATTGGGCGAGGTGTGTACACCACTGCTAGAAGGTGATACCACATAATTGCAACATACCTGGTTAACGCAACCTTAAATAGTAAAGATATGCATTTAGTCACCAGAGAACTTATCAAGTCGGAATGGGCCGAAATGTGGTATGAACAACGTGAAAACGGAGATAAGCAAGTGGGTATCTTAAATATACGTGCTGCTATTGTGAACTATACGCCTGTTTACTTTCAAAATGATAGAACACATCCTTTACCTAAAATTGGGTAGACCCTTTTTGTCTATACCCGGACATAATATCTTCGTTTGTACTCTTCTTGCTCCGTTCATCGTATACTGACTCATTGATGTCCCGTATGCCCCATAACGAAGCATGTGTACCCAATATTCAACTGACAGTATATATTAAGATAATTTGACCATGAGGATAGGATACCTGTTGGCCTATATTCGCCGGATGGGTGTGTAGGTGTGTAAGTAATGGATCAATATAAAGCCGATTATGTGAGTGTGGACACTTCCAAACGCCGTGTGTAGGGGGGCATGTTGTCCTTTAAACAAATTTATATCTAGGAATCATATCTAGGACAATACTGTCTCCCCGTTCTGCCCTACATAACATCTGAAGTTAAGTATACATACTCGGTGTTTGATAGTTACAGCATGTAATGAAGACGTGAACTAAAAGAATCCTGAACATAACTGCAGTGAGGATTCTTCGCAAGTAATCTACGCAAACATGTCTTTTTCCTTCATGTAAATGATTCATTCAAGGAAATAACAGTGAAGCATACAGTCTGAATAGCCCGCACACACCACACAGGACGACAACGGCCGGCAATGTATTGTGCAGCTGAAATGAGCCTTATGCTTTTAAGATAGTAACGTACAAGTGCGATAAGTAGAAAATACGTATTTTTATAACTGGTCTAATAATTAATGGTAGTGTTCTCTGAAACTCTCGGTTTAAAGAGTGACCACCTATAAGATTGCCTAAGGTTGGTTCTAAGGTCAATTGAGATGAAGAACATGTGTCTTTTAGGTATCTTGGCCTCCTCATAAGAGTGCGTAGAAGGCGATATAGAAATTTGGGACGTAATGTTGTCGCCGACTTTATCTACCTTGTGGGGCCAATTCCCCGACGGTAGTCCGATGCTAGCTTTAGCATCTGTTGTAAAATGAAAATCTGTTAGTAAGAATTCGGCGAGACTTTAGCACAAAAGGATCAAAGTACTGCTGAACATTTCGGTGGCGTGTAGCCGGTATCAGACCATCGTTTGCGGCTCTTGGCCCGCAAGGGAAGAACGGTAAACCTACGAAATATAGGAGCCGTGTATAGCTGTTGCTCGATACACACTAAAACGTTCGGAGACCCATAGGAACGGTAAAAAGTACGTAACAAAAGCCCTACGGAGAGAACGGCGTGCGAACGTTACGGTCGTGGTCGCTAAATGAAAAGCTGTCAATAGCAATTATTCTGTCGATCTGCGACCCAACTGCCCTTTGAGGAACAATTCAGTGTGCAGAGCAAGACCAAAGGGTACATCATAGTGGGAAAGACGAAAAAAAAACCCGCGCGAAAGATGTTATTTGTGGAAGAATTTTGCCTTTTCGCGAGGTCTTTCGAGTCCTTTAATTTAGCTCTTTCAAAAAGCGTCAAAATACTAATCCCAAACTGTCATAAGTGGACTTTACTATCCGCAGAATAACACGATTATATTGGTCAAAGGTACTACCGCATGTAATCTCAAGAGATGAATACCACACGCTAACTCATACTCCGTACAAAGTAAGTAGCGGTCGTGTCGTACTCCCATTGGGTAAACACGAACTGGGTTCAAATCGACC
>JABUQX010011333.1:50000-51145 GCA_015478945.1 Trachelipus rathkii | reverse complement strand
CACTCCTATCTGCCTCTGAAGGTCGTATTAAATTTAAAGAACTTCCCCAATCTAGTAAATAACTATTATTATTTCTCCTATCCGTAATAGAATAAAATTTCATAAAAACCGCTCTCTTTGTCCATTGCAGTTCCAACATTAACACAATTTTTCTTTAAAAATGTTGTATCCTTTTCGCTTCCGAAATTTATCCAATTAACATCATCATAATTTTCGCTATCATCATCAGCTTCGCTACTATTATCGTTGCCACCATCATCATTATTACTACTACCACTATCGCTATTATTATAATTATTATTATTATTATTATATTATTATTATTATTATTATTATTGCTACACTCGTTGCTTGCAAAGTGATGATATTATTATTATTATATTATATTTATTATTATTATATTATTATTATATTATTAATATATTATAATTATTATATATTATTATTATTATTATTTCTACTACTATCAACTTTTATTTTATTATTATTATTATTATTATTATTATTATTATTATTATTATTATTATTATTATTATTATTATTATTATTATTATTATTATTATTAATATTATTATTACTACTACTACTACTATTATTAGTGGAATAATAATTCAGTGTCCTTCGTTCTTCTTCAACTCGCGCCTCGACAGTGGCGCTACGGTGGTCCCCCCCCCCCCCCCCCCCCCCCCCCCGCGATCAGTCATTACAGTATTTTTAAATATTCTCGTTTCTACATCCTGACTCAAGTCACCATCCTGGCCCCTCATGCGACGAGCTACGTACGTAAAACAAAATCACACGGAAGCCATTCTTGAACGAAATATGGAATTGGGGGATGATCTGATTCAACTGGAGGGATAACCCCTCCCCCATCAGAGACATTTTCTGTAATAACGCTATGGTCTATCAAATATTATAAATATTATTTTGACAATTTCTATTATCATATTGGCATTTCCTACATATCTCCACATATCTAGATGCTATTATAATAAAATGGAATTGGCTGGCCTTGTCTATCATCATAATTACTTTGACATTATTATAAAGTCCCACCGAGGAATCAGGACTTGGCTTATTCCCAGAGGGCATTATGAAGACATATGTAATTCCCTTGATGAGGCAGAGTCAGCATCTCATTTATA
>JABUQX010011333.1:35000-37500 GCA_015478945.1 Trachelipus rathkii | reverse complement strand
CCAATTTAATATTGAAAATTATGTAATTATATATATATTTTATATTTTTTTTTTTTTTTTTTTTTTTTTTTTAGGTATGTGCCAGTTCCATTTTAAGGGAAGATTATGCGTGATTTATTTAATGTGGAAATTGATGAAACTTACTTTTCTAAACGGAAGAATTTTGCGGGAAGGACATTGCCAGGACAATGGGTTTTCGGTGGTGTATGTCGAGAATCAAAGGAAGTGTTCTTATATGCAGTACCTGACCGCACTGAGGAAACATTGCTTGATTGTATTAAAGCTAAAATAAAAAAAGGTACAAATATCTTTAGCGATTGCTTTAAATCATATAAAAACATTAGCAAAATTGCAGGTTATAATTTTACACACAAGACAGTTAATCATTCTCAAAATTTTGTAGACCCACACACACACTGCTGCAAAACAATTAAACACATGGAGTCAGCTTAAATTTAGGAACAAAAAACACCGAGGAACGCATAGGCATATGTTAGATTCTTATTTATGTGAATTCATTTGGCGGAAGAAAAACAAAAATAGAAATTTATTTGAACAAATACTCTCTGACTTATAGTTAGTAGTATTTAGCTTTCATACATATATAAGGGCAAATAGGTATATAAATATATATATGTATATATATATCATATATATATATATATATATCATATAATATAACTTTCTATATCTCTCTATATCTCTATCTTATAATCTCTGTCCTTATTAACTATTTATGTAAATATGTTTAAAAGTTTTTATATAGTCTCATGTATGTGTCTACTGTAATAATAATATATATATGCTAATGTAATATGTATATATGTAGCATATAATATATATATATATATAATATATGTATATATATATCATATATATATATCATATATATATATATACCATATATATATCATATATATATATATATATGCTAATAATAATAATATAATATATAATAATAATAATAATAATAATATATATATATAATAATAATATAATATATATATATATATTCTTAATATATATATATATATATATATATATAATATATGTATAATATATAATAATATATATATATATATATATATATATATATATATATATAATATATCTATCTTCTTCAATATATATATATAATAATAATAATATATGTATATAATAATATATAATAATAATAATAATAATAATAATATAATATGAATGATAACAACATCCTTAATTTTTTTCATATTTCAGCGACCACCTAATAATGACGTTCAAAAATGGAAGATATACTTTTTTGTTTTCTTTTCCTAATATTGAATATACGTATTTCCCAGAATTACAAACTTTACAATTTTCATTTTTTTAGGTGGTGATTCAAAGACGTATGATCCATTATATATATATATATATATATATATATATATATATATATATATATATATATATATATATATATATATATATATTATATGTATATTATATTACACATCTTTTACAGGTATTAAAGTGCAATATCCGAGGCTCGAGCCGACGGGAACCTGAGGACGTTTCCGTAGGGGAGGGGCGGAGAACCCCCGCGACACCCACAAAGAGCGGGGGTTCGGAGACCCTCCCCGGAGGAATTCGTCCTACCCCGTAGTTCCCCGGAAGGCCGAACCGACTCCTGCCATCGGTGCGGTATAACCTTGGGTGGGGTATTCTTTAGCTAAAAAAAAAAAAATTAATAGAAAGAAGTCTATTTATTTTAACGGTAACGTATAAAGGCTCTAAATAGGCTTTCTACTCATATTACTATAATTATTAACAATAACTTTTTTATTTTTTTTTTTACATTTTCAAATCTAAAATTTTACCAGGATTCCAAAAATGTATTCCTTTTCCCTGTAGCTATTGTAGTTTTTGAGATTTTTTTTTTTTTTTTTTCCCCCCCTAAAAATTTTATTAGCATTCCAGCAATTTTTTCCTTTCCCGGTAGATGTTGTAGTATTTTAGATATGGATTATGGGGCTCTTTTAAAAAAAATATTTTAGACAAAGAAACAGCTCATACACAAAACATTGAACGTACTTGCCAAACAATAGTGTTAATTTATTTTCATACATAATTTCAATTTTGAAACATATTACTAGTAACACTGATATTACGAATATTAGGAAAATAATTTCATTACATTAAATTCTTTATATTTAAATGGTTTTCAATTCATTGAAATTTAATATTTTATACTTTTTAAACTTCACGGAAACAGATAAAAATAAAAATAAATTAAATTGAATTTTAAATAGAAAAAAAGCCTTAAAGGCAGTTCTTGCTGCATAATAGAATACGCAATACCAACTTTATATCTACTCTTTTTTTATTGTGTTTGGAGAAAAAATAAAATATATATATATATATATATATATATATATATATATATATATATATATATTTATAACAATTAAATATATATATATATGTATATGTATATATGTATATATATATATATATATATATATATATATATATAATATAT
>JABUQX010011333.1:22500-27500 GCA_015478945.1 Trachelipus rathkii | reverse complement strand
TATATATATATATATATATATAAATTATATATATATATAGTATATATATATATAATATGATATACTATATTATTATATATATATACTATATATATAATATATATATATATATATAATATATATAATATATATATATATATATATATAAACAGATTACCTACACTAAAAGGCAGAGCCCTTTTCAAGGAGCGAGGCAAAAGAAAAAAAAAACGAGAAAAAATACCCACCCAAGCCCAACCCTAACGCAAATCTCTCAGGTGAGCGCAGAAGTGAGCTTTAAAGAGATTAAGATTAAAATACAACATAAAAATCAGATGATGGGAAGGGAGTTCTAACAGGCATAAGATGATCGGAAAGAAAAAGCACCTCTAACGGCAAAACCTGGGGTTTCCAATATTCCATACAAAATTTTTTGTGAGAGCAGGCACATTGCGCTGCGACGAGGTTAAACTTGTTTAATCAATCACCAGCATACATGATATATATAATTGATAGAGTTCAAACGTATATATATATATATATATATATATATATATATATATATATATATATATATTAATATAATATATATATATATATATATATTTTTTATATATATTATAATATATATTATATAAAGGGAGTTTGAAAGTAGCGGACATCCTATTAATCTTTCAGCCTTAGACTAAACCCTATCCAAAAGGTGGGCGGAACCGCAGCCCACCCAAATCTAAGAATTGTACCTTTAGAATGGCGGATAAGGCCCTTATACAACATTGTAGCTCTTCAGAAGAAAAAATTTCCAACAACCTAAACTACATACCAGGATCTTTTTTAAAAACCTGATTATGTAAGAGGCTTGGCCTTATATTTTTAATATTCGGATAATGAGATAAGATTACGGCTCAAGTGTTTCTTTCCTTCTAAACTCATTTTAGATTTATAACGTTCTTGGATTTTAAATTGGTAGAAGGTGCGGAGCAGCTCTTCCTTTTGAATGTGTTTTTTTTTAACAGTTGAAATTGTACAGCTTATCATTGAAATCGAAATAACATATACCTTATACGAGAATGGAACTGGGAAATCAAAGTTCCCAAAAAGTAATATCTCCATCCGTATAAAAGACAGCCTGATAGTTCGAATATTTTACATGCTGTGATTACTTAGGTTATTCTGATGATGTACGTGTTTTTATGAACTCTGACGAATTACTTTGTATATGTCAACACGCAGAAGCATGGGTTAGAAAAATTTTAAGTCCTGTAATATCTTAAACCATTGGAGAACAGTCATCTCCGAAGGTGAAGAGAACGATTGTAGGGGATTTACTTTAACTTTTTCTAAACATCTAAATACGAATACTTTGGATATTAGAATATGGCAGAGATGCAAAAATACAAGAATATTTAAACCCTCACCTTGTAGAATCTATATTAATGGTGTAACAGATAAAATATCTGTCCCATGTTAGTAAGTTAGTATTGCGAAAATGAAGAACATCCGTATGTTTGATGATTATATTACTGGTACTATGTTGTATCAAGAGTATAATACATCTAAAAAAATTACCAAAGTTCTTAAAATCGATAGACATTCATAAATTCACTTACCGACACAAAGAACAATGGAGAGGATCTATTTACCAAGAAGATCCTTAAGGTAAAAAAAAAATTTTGTCTGTTTGAATAAAAACTTTTTACATATGTGAATAAGGATGGTGTTGGTGTACTGAAAAAGATGTAACTTCTCACGATTTATGGAACTGGCAAATATGTAAAGATATAGAGAGTTTTAACCTTAAGACAGCAAACCTAAATATGACGAATCTTTTAAATGGCTAATAACGTCCTTATTCACATTATATATATATATATATATATATATATATATATATATATATATATATATATATATATATATATATATATATATATATATATATATATAAATATATATATATATAAATAAATATAATAATAATATATATATATATATATATATATATATATATATATATACATATATATATATATATATATATATATATATATATAATATATATACATATATATATATATATCTATATATATATATATATATATATATATATATATATTTATAAAGAATCCTTCAGTGAATATTTTTGTCATGTGGGAGTTGCATCATGTGCCATAGTCTTGTTCAGTTTGTAGATATATACATATACATTATTTACTTTCTTTTGATTGGTCGGAATAATCTTTTTAAAATTGTTACTGTTTACATAAACGGTTCTTCAGTTAGACATTGCTCCTTGTGTTGTTAACATGGCGTCTCTCTCCAAGCCTAAGCTCATGTCTGAAATTATCGATCACTGTATTACTCATCCTAAAAACTACGTTACAATAATTATACGTCGTAAAAGCAATGGTGATCGCTACATTTCTTGCTTTCCTAATCGTAATACCAATAATAAGGCGTTGTTCATGCCTGTAGAAGACTTCAATTGTGTTCTTGATGCATTGGATACTTGGCAAAAAGAAAGGTATGTATCATCAGATTTAACGAATCAGTGGGGATTATCTATCAAAGGGGCCGAATAATGGATACTAAATAGATTATTTTTTGGCCTTCATGTTACATAACAACATTAAAGCTGAAGATATGTCATTGTTGAGGCCATCTCCTTATGGAATGTTCAGACCAACACGTATGGGTTTCACTAATCGTCACCACAAAATATTACAGCCTTAATTAAAATAAGAGAGGAGTTAATATTACATCTTGCCGAAATTGATAAATTTGATAAGTTAACAAATATTGCCAATGGCTTACTATATTGGACTTAAGAGAAATTCAGCGGTCAACTGTATGATCGATTTTCGGCATGTCTTAAATGCTATTAACATTGAAAAATTTACTGAGCTCTGGAAAGAACAAATGACGTCTATTGGGGTAGCTTACAGTGAAGGATGGATAAAGATGGCAGGTCGCATTTATATTAATATTTCATTGGTAGGACTCGAAAGTTTGGAAAATTATATCAAGTGAAATCAGATTATTGTAAATTATATGACTAATGTGTAATCTTATCAGCATATATATATATATATATATATATATATATATATATATATATATATATATATATATATATATATATATATATATATATATATATATATATAATGATAATGATAATGATAATGATAATGATAATAATATATATATATATCGACATGTCATTAGATTATTTTAAATCCTAAGATGTATGTGTAATCTTTTCAGTATATATATATATATATATATATATATATATATATATATATATATATATATATATATATATATATATATATATATATATATATATATATATATATATATATATATATATATATATATATATATATATATATATATATAAATATAATTAATACCGAAACATAATTTCAGTAAAATTATTTAATATTTACATAACGTGATAGTACTTATATTATAAATGTTTTAAAATGAAAACTCGTTTTCTATTTTCCTGATAATCCTATGTCCCGTATATAAAATTTTATACGATTTAGTTATTTTCGCGAAAAGGTTGATGCAAAATGTGTTCAAATATGACTTTAGTCACTTAATCAATGGATCACGGGTGATAGGGGTGGTGTGGTGCTTATTGTTGAATAGAGCTTGATCGATTGATTTGTTGACTATTTGATATTTTTAATAAATAAGAATGAAAAATTTATCTAAAACATAAAATGTTTGTAATAATTTTATGTAATGTGCATTCAAAAAACATAATTTTATGTTATGTTATAAAAACAATAAAGTTTACATATGATTTTGATCGCTTAATCAATGGATCATGGGTGGTAGGATGGTTGGGGGTTGGGGGTTGGGGGTTGGGGGTTGGGGGTTGGGAGGTTGGTGGGGGTTTGAATAGAGTTTGATCTATTGATTTATTGATTAATTGATATTTTTAATAAAAAGAATAAAACAGTTAGTAAAAACATAAAATGTTTTTAATAATTTTATGGGATGTGCATACAAAAAAACATTTTCTTATGTTATGTTAAACAAATAATAAAGTAAAAATATATACTTTGTTAACCTTATAATAGTGAGTCAATAAAGCAATAGTTCATGACTGTCTGGGAGGGGAGCTAGTGTGGGGAGTGTGCGCTGCTGCTTATTAACTTTCTGCATTAGGGTCTATAAAGCACATGTTTTTAATAAAAAAAAATTAAAAACTTTTAAGTAAAAACAAAATGTATTAAATAATTTTTGAAATATATTTTAAGAATAAATAAACAAAACTATAACAAAATACAAATGTTAACTATAAGTTTTAAAATAAATAAAAATTTTTAAACAAAATAAAATGAAAACTTTAAGCAAAATGTAAATATTTCATCATGCAAAAGAAATATGTTAGTTTACCTCAGCCTAAAGAAAATGAGATTTGAGGCTGATATGGTGATTATCAATGTAATTATTCGTTGCTAGAAGATGTCATTTCATTTTTAAAGGTAAAACCCCTTTTAGGGTTATGTTCCCATCTTCCATTTCAGCCTCCTCAGGAACTCATTCTTTGTCATTTCAATACATATGGATTGATGTAACATACAATAAACAGACTAACAGACTAATTATTTTCTTCAGGGATCCCACTCCCTGGGGGTGTTCAGACTACCTACAGCAACTCGAAACTATCAAATTCGGGATCAATGGGGTCGAAAAATGTAAAATGCCACCAATATTGGTGAATTTTGCATATGTATGTTACCTCCGCACCCCACCACACCAGCTCCGGCTCCGACACCGGTGCAGTGCTCCATTTCTGACTTGTTCTTTTCCTTCTTCATTCTCTCTCCGTCTTCTCTTATGCATTCTCTATGTATCTCACAACCAGCTCCGGCTCCGGCTCCGGCTCCGGCTCCGACACCGGTGTAGTGCTCCATTTTTGACATGTTCTTATTCCTTCTTCATCCTTTCTCCGTCTTCTCTTATGCATTCCCTATGTATCTTCTTTACCTCTCCTT
>JABUQX010011333.1:0-20000 GCA_015478945.1 Trachelipus rathkii | reverse complement strand
ATCCCGCTGACGAAGAGTAAAATCTTCTGTGACTCTCATAAAGCGTTTATTTATTAATTATTTATATTAAAATGTTAATAAATAACATATTGTCTCATGCCTACAAGATTGTAGGATAAGGAAAAAGAAAGAGACTAAGAATTTTTATTCTATTTAACCATTAAGGTTTTAGAAAAGAACCTAGGTTAATATTTACCATATAATATTTGCAATAATTTAAATATTGAAATCAAAGACTTAAAATTCCTTTTAATCGAATCAGCACTTAAAAATCTTATTTGTTGTGGCTTCTGTTTCGACTGGCACCAATATGTCATAACATTTCATAACTTTTATTGCTTTAAGCTCAAAACTTTGCCTTTTTATGATCCAT
Source organism: Trachelipus rathkii (assembly GCA_015478945.1). NCBI lineage: Eukaryota > Metazoa > Arthropoda > Malacostraca > Isopoda > Trachelipodidae > Trachelipus > Trachelipus rathkii. The sequence continues at coordinate 19,627 of JABUQX010011333.1, read as the reverse complement.
AAAACAAATATCGATGCTCTTTCGCAAAGACCCCCTTGAAAGACCCTATGAGAATCCTTAGGAGAACCCCGCATTTGAAATCCAAAAGAATGATTCATATGCCATCCCCTACGAAGCCCTCTTTTAGATACTCCCTTATTAAGACAGAGGAAGACAGAGAAAAGACGAAAAGACAGGGGAGAGACAGAGACAGAGAAAGAGACAGAGGAAAAATGGAGGGAGAGATTGGGAGATGGAGGTTTAGGATGTTTTATAAGAGCATGACCATCTTAGATCGGGACTAGTGGGGACAAAGACTTTAAGATAACAAGTTCTTAAACTTAAGAAATCAGTTAGCAGTTCAATACTAGATTAGATTAGAGAGGGTTGAATAAAACAGAGTCCCAACTAAAATTTAGATATAGTAGTTTCTTTTTAAAATCGGGGAATTATATTTTTATCAATAAAAGCATAAATTTATTAATATACCATTGAAGTATATAAGTATATGTATGATGAAATTATATATATATAGTTATACGTCAATGTATATTAATTCTTTCTTTATTTTATTTTTAATTATTAAATAAAAAGACAGAGAAATAAAAATATTTACAGCCACAATGTAAGGTCAGGCTGTCGGAGTTTCTGGTTCCCACCGGAGCAGAGGTAATTAAAATATAACGTTTATTATAAATATATTAATTATTATTTAATTTTAATTAACAGAATCATTAATGATTTTATATAATTTATAATAATAATTGTTATTATGGTTACTGATGACAATGGCAGGAGTTGTTTTGTCTTAAATAATAATAACAATAATATGATAATAACAATGCAACTGTTGACAATGGCATCAGTAATGATAGTAATAATAATAATGATAATAATAATAATAATAATAATAATAATAATAATAATAATAATAATAATAATAATAACAATAAACTATAATGTTAAAAAACTCTGTTAGAATTCTTTGAATAAATTATACCTCTTTTATAATGAATGATAAATAAAAAATGTAATTATACTTTTATATAATTGTTTTATTATTTTTATTGTTTTATAATTTTTTTTTATATATAATTTTATGTAATTTTTATATAATTGGATATAATAGAATTTTTTATCATGAAATATATATAAGAATAAATATATTATTATTGTAAGTTTCATGAAAATATATATATATTAAATTTTCATTGTTTAAAGAAAGTAAAACTAATTATGTTATTAATTTTTATCTAGAAAATTATTTATATTTATATGCTATAATATTTTTGTTCTTATCTTATTTTAAACAGGTTTTTTTATTCTGGGATCACTCTCGTGATCATTCATTTGTGAATGGTAATAAAATATGGAAAACCAATGCGTTTTAACAGTCACCACAATTGGCGACGACTTGTGATGGATGGAAAACGGTCATATCTTGTCCTATTATCTCCAAGACTTGGGCGCTATTCGACTTCAAGATCGCTGGCTCGTAAAGGAAAGATATTTGACCCAACGCACCTGGATACCTGTGAAGTAGCAAGGCCTGCAACTTACCATTTGCTTTGTGTCCTATTCCAGACGGTCATGTGTGTAACAAGACTTGTCCATTCTTTAGATGAACCTCTGTGTCCCCAAAAGGGAGGAAAATTCCATTGAATTTCGACCAGAACCTCTCTTATTCACGTAAAGGTGAAAAATCAAATAGACGTACAGTGAGTACAGAAATTAATTTTCACACAAAAAACAAATTTCACACTTAAAATTAAATTAATGGAAATTACACAAAGAGTATATGTTTATAATATCGCCTTTGGGCTTTAATATACGTTATACTTAATTTTGTGGGAATTTCCAAACACAAAAGGTGTTAAAATTTAAAGAAAACAAGTGTTATTGTTTTCTAAAAAATTACAAAACAAAATTTTTACAAATGGGTGATAGGAAAATTCCCCATTATAGCCATTGAAAGAGGCTATTTTATTATAACAAAATTTTAGAGACATTTTTTAATATATAAAATATATTAATAAAACTAAATTTTGATTAGTGACATTATTGTCTTCATTTTTCATTATTGTATGTTTTTTTTTTTTTTTTTTTAAAGGCAAAATTATTAGAAAAATAATACAAAAATTTGTTTAATTGCATTTTTTTATATGTATGGTTCTTAAGAGAGAAGTTTTTTCGAGAATACATAGAAAAAATATGCAATTGACATCTCTAATTAATTAATTAACCGAATCTTAATTAATTTTTTTTTATTCGACTAAATGATAGTACAGATTTAGAGAATCATTTTAGTAAAAACCATTTTCCTTAATTAGCATTAGTTAATTAATTAGGGCTAGTTAAAGTTAGGAAAATCAGTAATCAAAAACAGTAAACCATAAAGGGAAAGAATAAGAAAATTGTGTGTGTAGGAATGCTTTATTTACTTTTTATAGTTGAATGAAGTTCATTTTCAAAAACGTCAGCATATAGTAAAATAATAGTCATTCAGGCAGAAGTATGAATGAGATAGTAAAAGGGAAAAGACGCTGAACCCAGAAATATAAGAAATACGGAGAAGGACGTTTGATGCGGAAGTAAACAAAAAACGTCATTGAGAAAGTCGTAACATTGGCCGATAAAAATATTGAACTTGACATAGTGATTGAGTTTACTCATTTTTGCAAGCTTTCATTGTTCTTGCTCCTACTTACATATACTTTAAAACACACCGCACAGACATACATACATTATATATATGTTTTTTTTTTTTTGTGTGTGTGTTGTTTTGTTTGTTTTTATTTACAATCAAATTTTTTATTATTATGCATTCTTTTTTAATAATTTCTATGCATTTATTTTAAACATTTTTTTTTTTTGATTATATACTATATATGCCGTACGTATCGAGTAAAAAAAAAAAGTGTTTTTGAAAAAACGTAAAAACAAATCGAGAAATGACCCTCGATCAGTCAGAAAACTGTTTTCTTAGAAAATAGTAAAATGTTCTGGAAAATCGGAAAATAAAGAGGGGAATGACTCTTTACTCGTAAAAAATTTGAGAAAAATAGAAAAAACACAATATTCGTTGTTTTTTTTTGTGTGGTTAAAAAAGCCAAAGTGAATTTTTTTTTGAGTGTTTTTACATATAAAAAATATAACTTGTTTTTAGTTTTTTTATATTATATATACATAAAAATATAATTTTTTTTTTATATATATATAGTTTAAAGTATTGTAATGAATATAAAGTTACAAAAAATTAGAAAAGACCTTACAGAAAGTTAAAAGGTCATCAGAACAAGTTAAAAGGTCACAGAACATAGAAATGGTTCTATTGTGACCCCTGACCCCAGAACAGAAAATTTGTCCTACAGAACAGCAGGAAAATGTTCTAAAGAACACAGGTCATTAGAGGACATGTTTTTCCTCCAGAAATCTAGAACAACAGAAATTGTTTCCTTTTTGAATCAGAACAGAGAATTCTTTTAATATTCTAAAAGAAAAAATTTGTCAACATTGTTCCAAGAGAACACAAAACTTTCAGAAAAGGTTTGAACACAACAGAATGTTATTACAGAACTTGGAGATCAAGTACAGATTGACTGATTCCACCTTTGAAGAACATAGTTCACCTTTGAAGAACATAATTCACCTTTGAAGAACATAGTTCACCTTTGAAGAACAAAGGTCACATTTTGAAGAACATTAGAAAAGATAAGGTCAAGAAAGATGACCCAGAACAAATTTTAGAACATATTCTTTTCTAATTGATATTTTAAAGGATAATTCCATTATCAGAACAGAACATAGAAAAATATTTTATATTCTATATTTCATTTTATAGAACAACCCAGAACTTTATTGTGAATAAGGACTTAAGAAAAATATATTTATATTTTTTTTTATTCACTATTTATATCAGAGAATATTAAGTGATTAACAGTTTCATTTAATTAATTAAGTGTTAAATTTTTCATTAATATTTTTTTTAATTGTGATTAACAAGACAATTAATAATTGGTTTAATATCTCGTACTGTTTTGAATATTTAAACAGAACATATTCAATAAAAAATGAACATAGAAAATTTAGTGAAAAATATTTTCGTTCTGATAATAATAATTTTTTGTTTTAATAGAAAAGAAAACATAGTTCCGATTTTTGTGAAACTTCAAAAGGTTAATAACAAAGTGATTAAAAATTTTAACAAATTAAGTGAGGTAGACATTCGTAATTAAATATTAATTAGTAACCGATCTTAATGAACAATAGTAATTAAAATAAAGTGATAAAAACTGAACACTTATAATATTTTAATTAATTTTAGAAACATTTAATGTTTTTTTTTAATATTTTTTTTTGGTGTTTTAAATAAAAAATATTTTCTTTAAAAGCAGTCAGTATTAGTGACTGAAAAGACTTAGAAAAGTTTACTTAACAAGAGCATTAGAAAATGCTATAAACTTTGAAAAAATTTTTGTGAACAATTTTTAGTGACTGACAATACTCAGAAAAGTTACTTAACAAGAGAATTAGAAAATGCTATAAACTTAGAAAAATTTGTGAAAAATTTTTAAAAAGAACTTTTTTGAAAATTACTATCATATAGTTTAACAAGTTCAAATATCTTATATAAAATTCTAGTACAACAATCCTATTGTTTGAAATTGAAATTGCAAGAAAAATGAGCAATTTTCAGAACCAGAACCAAAATCTTTTTGATTAGTTTCTTAAAAGGAGTTTCAAAAATTTTCTTTTGATAGTTTCTTATATTAAAGAATGAAGAATAAATTCTTCAGAGATATTTAAGATAGACTTTGAACTTTGGACATTGAACTTTAAAATTTTTCTAATTTTTAAATAAATAGGAATATTTATTCCTCTTCATCTAAATAGATTGATAAACTGCAACACATAGCTTCACCATAATGGAGAGAAACAGTGAAGATAAAAAAGAAGATGAAAGAATGTTGCAACGACTTACTTCATTATATACAAATATTGATGAAGCTTTGGAGTATTATTTATGGCTCCATAATGGACCAAATTTATTAGAAGAACAAACCAGAACTTTTTCTAACAGTAGAAATAATATCGATATTGTTATTGAAGAACAATATCGATACAGAATGTCTACTGTGCCTTGGATAGACAATGAAACTGTTCCCACAGTAGAAGACCTAGGTGATATTTTGACAGAATGTCATAGAGACATAGACATATATCCTTCTGTCAATAATTTTACAATAAATCGTATGCGACAAGAACATTCAGAATTACCGCCAATAGATTACAATGACTTTGGTTGGTATATTGGTATGGTTCTATCAGATCTTGATTACGAAGAAGATTTGGATAATGTCATCATAGAAGAAGGGGAAGGTTCAATAGACACCTTATCCCTGTTAGAATGGGAACCTTCCGAAGAAGATGCATCTTTAATGGCATGGTTAGAAGAACCAGAAGTTATGGACCATATTATGGGTATTTCTAACGAAAGTGAAGCTTTCAATAACAATAATGAATATCCAGAATCCCCAGCCGAACCTATTAACAATGATCATATGGTAGATCACAATTATTGTATTCCAATAAATCATTTAGGTACAAATAATATTCAAATACATCCATTAGAGGCACCAAGTGAGCACAGTAATCCTAGCTTGCCTCCTGGACTGAGTATATACGAATACCAGAATATATTTAACAGAATTATAGAAGCAGTAGGTTGGGAAGACACAGATAGTAATATTTCTTCCGAGGGACATAGGAAACGACAAACATTCATAGACTACATATTAGGAGACTCTAGTGAAAATGGATTCCTACGAAATTCTTCAGACCATTCTGTGAATAATAATGGTCCAGACCTAGAAGGATCCACATATGATTCAGATACCTCTGTGAATCAAGTTTTAGAATATTTTCCTTCTATCTTAATACCTATAATTGAGGTAATAGAAGAAGAACCAGAAGACATTACTATGGTTATAGAAATATTGGGTGAAGAAGGAGATGAGAATAGATCTCCCCCCACGACTATTAAAGAATATATGAATCTTTAGGCAAGGAAGAGTGAGACCTCTTCTTTAGCCATAAGATAGAATAATTCTGTATTTAAAATAGTACAAATGTAAAAAATAAGTACAAAGGTACAAAATAATAGTACAATTACTTTTCAGAAATTCACCTAAATTTATTCAATGTGATAAAAAAGAGTGTTGATAAAAAGCGGTAACATTTCTGAAGAAAGAAGATGGTAATAACAGACCGATAATTACCCATTTTTTAATAAATTCCTTTAGATTTAAAATTATGAAAAAGATTGAGGATACTTCAATAAAAGATTTATTTTCTCTGATCAAGAAAGATCATCGAAAAAGAGGAGTAAACATAAAATTTGGATTTCAGAGGAAATTTCAAAAAAAATTGTAAGATTTCCACACACAGATAGCTCTATGAAAACAAACTTTTTATAAAAAAATCACAATGTATATATATATATATATATATATATATATATATATATATATATATATATATATATATATATATATATATATATATATATATACAGGCTTTAACAATTCATAGTAAAATTTATAAAAATCATACGGGAAAATAGGATCCTGGAACTTAGAAGCAAAGAGAGTAGAAATTCAGAAATTTCGGAAATTGTTGTTTTCGCTTAAGCGACTTTGTAAATTTTACACATTATTTAAACCATATTAGTAAACCTATATTATATATATTTAAATATATATATATTTAGTATAATTAAACAGAAATTAGGGTTTAAACTCCAGAAATCAGAATTTGTAAGCCCAGCTTTGAGATTGAAGAAAGGTAAAAGTAATTATTCCACATAAACCATCCAATAGACCAGAAAGGAGATTTCTAAATAAGAATCTCATAAAAACTCAATAGAAAAGGACGTTCTTTTTCAGAAAGAACAAAAAGAACAGTCAATAATGAACAAATATCAAGAAGAAAAGGATATTTTTCAAAAATAAACTCTTTAAAGAGATTAGATAACCCAACTTAAGTATATATATGAAGGTTTCAGACAAAGAAGTTAATTACTGCTTCAGTATTAGGAAGAATAATGAAGCACTTAGATTTAAATTGAAATTCCTTAAATCTAGCTAGAATACTAGAATAACATTTTATTCTAGAAAATTTTAAAATGGAACTTTAAAGAAAAGTTCTAGTTTTAAACACAGAATATTTTATTTATTTCCCTTATTTTTAGGAAATAAATTTAGACTAACGGTCTTTTGTTTAAAACTTACCAAGACATTATGTTGCACTAATTTTACAGAATTTAGCAAATTTGCTCAAATCATAGATGAACTTTAAAGATACTAAAGCTGATATCTTAATAACATTTGCAAAAATGCTATAGAAGAAGCTAGAAATATCTTTAAAAAAGTTCATAAACTATTAGACAGAAATGAGAAACCTATTCTTTGAAACTTTATACCAATTTTTAGAAAAAGAACATGATAAGACCAATAGGCGCTTGTTAATGGAACATTCATAAAGGTGTTTATTTATTAATTATTTATATTAAAATGTTAATAAATAACATATTGTCTCATGCCTACAAGATTGTAGGATAAGGAAAAAGAAAGAGACTAAGAATTTTATTCTATTTTACCATTGAGGTTTTAGAAAAGAACCTAGGTTAATATTTTTGATTTGAAACAGAAGGTTCCAAATAAAGAATAGATAGTTTTCTTTAGTTCAAGTTTCAAGAGATTCCACTATCAGAAAAGATCTGATAAAGGAAAAAATATAACATCAGAGATTAACAATGTAGAATAAAAAGATATCTTAGATTGCCATTTAAGGAAGACAACCTGTAAAAGAAGGAATTGGACAACCTTTTAGATAGGAACCTCTTCACAAGATAGCTTTCAAGAACTTTAATACATTTACATTTGTTCAACATTTAAAGTGAGTTTTCCAGTTGCAAAAGTTTAAACAACCTTTGACCCACGATAAGAAATCGAAGTTTACTTTGAATGAACTTGGACACTTTATTTAAAGTTAAAATGAAAAGCCAAGAAGGCCTATCCCAGTGAAGATAGGGGTATATAAAGAACAGAAGGTTCTTTTATAAATACTAGCTTAGAAAAGGATAGTGATTGGTCAGAAGTTGTGATAATTTAGACAACATGGAGACGAAACTTTTTAATAATTCTGTTAAAAGAACACATACAGAATCTTTAGAGACGAGACTCATCCGTGAAAAAAGGACAGAGAATCCTTACTATTTTCAGAACTCAGAAAATAATCAGGAATTCCATAGGATTGGAAGGATAAGCCGGTTATTCACCAAGGAGTTCTAGCAGCTATTCAGGAATTGTAAATCAGCATACTTTACAAGGAATATTTACCGTTGGCTGCTACTTTTGAGAAACTCGTAGAAAAACTAGGAAAGTAATGAAGACTTTCCATAAGTTAAAAGAAAAGCCTCTTAGGCATTAAAAAGAATTGCAGACAACAGGGAAATAAAGAACTCTGTTTTGATAATAAGTAGTGCCATAATGATTAGAAAAGTGTGTTTAAAAACCACTTGTGTTTCTTATGTTTTTTTTTTTTAATGAAGTGCCATAAAAGGTAAAGAGTTAAGATAGCCGAAAAAGGAAAAGAACAGGATTATCCTGGCAATATTCCATCTTGGCAAAGATTTTTACTTTTATCTTGGCAAGGATAACAACCTACCTAGGAATTAGGAGTAAATCCTAGCAAATTCTGGCAGAAATCTACCCTAATAACAATGGTAGTAAAAAGTATTCAAGTGAATCAAATTTATCATAGAACCTTCAAGAAATTGTTTATGACTTAGTTGGAAAATAAGAAAGAAATTATAATTTTAAAGTTTAAATTTGCTGTGGAAACGCCTTCTTATCTCAGACCTTCTTCTCTCAAATGTTTAGAAATGTTAAGAAGTTGTAATGAACATTGATTTCAAAGTAACCTTTAAAAAAAAAAACAACAAGAAAGAAATTTAATCTTCAAGTTACCGTAATACTACAATAACACATTGAAATTCATACGTTATTTAGTAGAAGAAAATATAAATAACACATATAATAATAGTTGTACTACCACAGAAACACATTGAAATTTATATGTTATTTTTCAGGAAATAAAAATAACACATTGAGAATTATATGTTATTTATTAGAAAATATAAATAACACATACAATTATCATTCAAATTGTTACAGAAACACATTGAAATTTAGAAGTTATTTATTAGGAAAATATAAATAACACATAAAAGATAGTTCATATTTATTGCTTATTGCAGAAATATGTTTCAGATTTAATTTATATATTTTTATATAAGAAAAATATATTTTTTATATGGTAAAGAACCATACATATTTTTAAGAAATTAGCAGAAAATATATCAGAAACTTCACATATTTTAGGTGAATGTTTTAAAAGAGAAACATTGGATTTGTTTTCTCTCCTAACATCTGTTAGTAAACTAGCAAGATTGTTAATTTTAGAAAAGAACAACCAGATAATTCTGGTACAATATTGATTATGATAATCACAAACAGAACAGAAAACTTCAATCTTGTTCCAGAATGATAAGAATGTAAGAGAAGAGGTAGGAAGTATTGACACTATGATTGTTTAATCGCTATCTTCTCACTCATTTTTGACAGGAAAGAACAAATTGATTAAGTTAAACAGAAACAAACAGAAAACTTTAAATTGTGTTTACTACAACAAAGAATATTAGGAGACAGTCAAAATAAAAAGGCCTATGGAAAGTGTCTTTACTGTTCTTTTCTTATTCTTGATGGAAACTAGACACAGAAGAAAGTTAAAATTTTAGGAAAAAATCTATTAATGAATAAATAGATTAAAACAGAAATTAAGAGAAGATATAGGAAAATTCTCCACCCTGAAGACAGAATTTAGTTCTAGGAAAATATTCAACCACATTGAATTCTAGGAAAAATAATCTTATTTTCTTTAGTCCTAGAAACTCTTTTGTATAAAATATTTGGTTTTAACCAAAATGTGTACATAAAGTCTAACTCAGAATTGTAAAAATTGTAAATATGGGATTGATTAAATTATAGACTTATAAGTTTAGATCAGAAACTTGAAAGTTTAGGTGGAAAAAATGAAAATATTGAGAATATGAAGAATTGAGTGATTGAAAACTACCACTGAAAATTGAAGATTGAACATAGCAATCTTTCATATGATTCTCAATCTATTCTACCCAGTACCTGAAACCGAAATACCTTCTTATACTTTTATATTTTTATATAAGAAAATATAATAACATAGTTTATTGTACATAAATTGATTAAATTTAAGAAATGCTAATGAGTTTTCTATTTACTAAACTCATATCAAAGAACATTTGAAATTAGTTCTTTGAAAATAATTATTCAGATGGAATATATATCATGAAAAAGACATGTGATATACTAAATAGTTCCTATTAATATTAAGAAAATACAATGGATTATTGATTGGACAAAGATGATAAAGAATGAACATTTCTCTTCCAATTTTTCAATTAATTCCATTACCTTTATTCAGTGTATTGTAAATAAAATCTTTGATAAATTTAGAAACGATTTCTAGTTAACATAATTACATCTTGGCAATTACATGATGACAAAAGTTACTAGATCTAAAATAAAAAGTTTATAACTTTTTATAACTTTGGACCAAAAAATCTTTTCGTTCCATCTCTATCATCTATCAGAAGGATTAAGTTGATTGGTGGCCACTCTCATCTGAAAACTTTTTGAAAGAGAAGATAGATAGTTATAACAGCTTAATAAAAAACAATTTCTATAATGTAATCAGTAAATTTGGAAAGATATCATTGATTAGAGATTCTTCAAAAGAACCTCATTAATAATCCTAGAAAGGTCCGAAAATAAAGGAAGATTCAACATCAGGAAGGTAACTTCAAGAGTTGCCAATGAAGAAGGATTCGTCATCAAGAATGTAACTTCAAGAGTTACAAAAGAAGAATGAACCAACATCAGGATTTATATGAAATCGTTTTAGAAGACACCATGAAGGCGAAATTATACTAATTAACGCCAAGAACATTAATTAGTTGTAAATATTTAATATGTTGTAAATAAACATTTTAATACTTTCATATTTTTATATCCTGGCTTTAAATATTTTTATTGTTTTACAGAATATAAAAAACTTTACACATTTTACATTCTTTTTACTTTTTTAGTTTTAAGTTATATTACAGAAATCTTACACATTCTTTTTTGTGTGTATACTTAACATTTTTTTTTTATTTTATTTTATTATTCATAAAGCGTTTAATATTATTTTTTTTTTGCCCCCTGGGTCCAATTATTATTTAAATAAAAAAACTAAATAAAAATCGAAAAACTTTTTTTTTTATTTTTGGAACTTTATTTCATATATTTATTATTTATTTTTATTTAAAGAAAATCTATAAAAAACTAAAAATTTAGTTAGTAAATTTTGTTTTGTTTAATAATAAAATATAATAGACACATTCAGAACTACTTATAAAGTTACCATTACTCAGAACAACAAAATAGCCATATGCTATATAAAGTTAGTTATATTTTATCAATATTTTAATATTAGAATTTTATTTTTTTCATTACTCAGAATTTATTTTTAATTTTGTTTTAATAAAGAATTAGCCTTATGCTATATATGCTATATAATCAGAATGTTTATTAATAGTAAGAATTTTTTTTTATTTTAATTTTCATAATAATCAAGAAATCTTTTAATTAAAATTTTAAAAGTTATTTTAATTTTTAAGCTTTAATTATTATTTTATTCATTCATTATATAAAAATTAACTTTTTAAGTAAAGTTCTAAGAAACACTAAGTACCTCAGATATTAGTTTAAGCATTTTTACTTTTGAAAAACATAAAAGTATTAATGAACTTTTAATTTAAATAATCAGAAACGTTTTTTTTAATATTTAACTTTGTAATTTTAAAGGTAATTATACCGCTCCAATAACCTTAACCCAAATATTTAATCATTTTAACGAGTGAATAGGCGACCATAATAAATTAAAATTTTCAAAACGTTAGAATGACCCATCCAAATCAGATTATAATTTAATTTTCCCTGTAAAAGTTTCTACATAACTAACATAACCCACTGACCAATAAACATTGCTTTACATTCAACCAAGAAACCAGGCAACAGAATTTTTATATAAAAACTGTTAGCTTACACACTGTCATACAATCCAGACAATCTTTTCTTTTGACGTTGGTCTGTTTGATTAATGAATATCGGGGACGCCTGTAATTATTGTCGTACCGTCCAACAAATAAAAGAACAATGGATTACATTTTTCATTTTTCTCATTACATGTACAAATTACAAACATTGCTTTGCTTGCTTCTTAATATGTTTATAATGTTTCTACATATTAACGCTTTCACAAATCGCTTGCTTATTAATATTTTTCTTTCTTTTTCAAATTACTTTGTGTATAATTTCCAAATGTATTTGTTACGTTATTTGCCATGTTTAATTTAAACATTTTAGTTTTTTATATATATGAATGTGCCTTTGTGTAACTTTGTTAACCTAGTACTGTGAACCTTGTCATCCTACATTGTGATGTAATTTTTTTTTTAATCAATGTGCCTTCATATAATTTTGTTAACCTAGTCCTGTGAAAAAAATCTTTTGTATAACCTTGTCCAGCTTATGTAAAATTTTTTCTTTCATTAACATTTCATGAAATCGATCCAGAAGACCAATAAATTTAACTTATAACGTTAACTTCATTTTTTTTAAATTATTACATTAAAAAATGAATTTATTTATTAATCTATCTAATCAAATTAAAATTTAACTTAAATTGAATAAAAATCAAATTAAAATTTAATTTAAATTGAATAAAAATCAAATTTTAAAAGTAGCTTTGACTTCAACTAACAAATTTTCAATGATCATATATTCTAGCTGAAAATTTTGAATTAAGATGTTTAAGTGCAGTTTTAAGAAACCATCCTGGTCTCATTCTGGGAGCAGGGGATAATGTTGCAATAATTTAAATATTGAAATCAAAGACTTAAAATTCCTTTTAATCGAATCAGCACTTAAAAATCTTATTTGTTGTGGCTTCTGTTTCGACTGGCACCAATATGTCAAACATTTCGTAACTTGCTTTTCAAATAGAAGTCTTTTTACTACTTTAAACTCAAACTTTGCCTTTTTTATGATCCATAAAACAAATATCGATGCTCTTTCGCAAAGACCCCCTTGAAAGACCCTATGAGAATCCTTAGGAGAACCCCGCATTTGAAATCCAAAAGAATGATTCATATGCCATCCCCTACGAAGCCCTCTTTTAGATACTCCCTTATTAAGACAGAGGAAGACAGAGAAAAGACGAAAAGACAGGGGAGAGACAGAGACAGAGAAAGAGACAGAGGAAAAATGGAGGGAGAGATTGGGAGATGGAGGTTTAGGATGTTTTATAAGAGCATGACCATCTTAGATCGGAACTAGTGGGGACAAAGACTTTAAGATAACAAGTTCTTAAACTTAAGAAATCAGTTAGCAGTTCAATACTAGATTAGATTAGAGAGGGTTGAATAAAACAGAGTCCCAACTAAAATTTAGATATAGTAGTTTCTTTTTAAAATTGGGGAATTATATTTTTATCAATAAAAGCATAAATTTATTAATATACCATTGAAGTATATAAGTATATGTATGATGAAATTATATATATATTGTTATACGTCAATGTATTATTTTTCTTTTCTTATTTATTTTTAATTATTAAATAAAAAGGACAGAGAAATAAAATATTTACAAGCACAAATGTAAGGTCAGGCTGTCGGAGTTTCTGGTTCCCACCGGAGCAGAGGTAATTAAAATTATAAGTTTAATTTTATAAATATATTAATTATTTATTACTTAATTAACTTTATATTATTAAATGATTTCATTATATTTATAATTAATAATTTGTTTGAAGTATTTGGTCTTCAATGGGCAGGAGTTGTTTTGTCTTTAATAATTAATAACAATAATATGATAATAAACAATGCAAACTGTATGACAATGGCCATCAAGTAATGATAGAGTAAATGAATAAATAATGAATAATAATAATAATGTAGTATAATAATAATTAATAATTAATAATATTCAGAAAATAATAATAATAATAATAACAATAAACTATAATGTTAAAAAACTCGAAAATAATTTCTTTGAATAAATTATACCTCTTTTATAATGAATGATAAATTTATAAAAAATGTAATTATACTTTTATATATTGTTTTGATTGAATTTATTGTTTTATATTATTTTTTATACAAGAATTTTATGTATTTTTATATAATGGAAAAATATAGAATTTTTATCATGAAATTATTATATGAATAAATATCATTATTATTGTATTGTTTCATGAAATATATATATATTTGAAATTCATTGTTTTAAACACTGATAAAATCTTTGGCAATAAATTTTTTATCTAGGAAAATTATTTATATTTATTATTATATTTTTTTTTTTCTTATCTTATTTTAAAACGGTTTTTTTATTCGGATCACTCTCGTGATTCATTCATTTGTGGTGAATGTAATAAAAATATTGAAAAAACCCAAGTGGGTAACAGGTCACCACATATATTAATAATATATATTATACTACTACTATATATAGTAAGTATTAAAAAAAATAATATACATAATTATTATAAACTATACTTATTCACTATTAATATTATATACCCTATCTGTAACTGCATACCCTAATATGCAATATATTATTTACATATTATATATATATATATAATATTATATACTCAAATACACACGATAATAGCTCAACTATATGATAGTCACATTATATATACTATATTATTATCTAACTATATATATATATATATAATACTCATATATATATACTATATATATATATATTTATATATATATTTATTATATATATTATATAGTATATATTATATATACTTATATATATTATATCATATTATAATATATATTATATATAGTATATATTATAATATATAATACATATATATATATACTCTTATATATATATATAATATATATTATATACTATATACATATATATAATATATATATATATATATATATAGTATATATATATATTATATATATATATATATATATATATACTATATCATATATATATATATATAGTCAGTATATATATTATATATATATAATATTATATATATATATAGCTAGTATATATTATATATATATACTATACTATATATATATATATACTACTATAATATATATATATATATATACTATATATACTATATATACTTATATATATATATTTATATTATATAACAAAAAAAAATTAAAATTGAGAGAGGAGTAGACAAGGCAAATCGAAATTCTCCAAAAACTATTCTGCTGTGGTATTGGAACGAGTTATTTAGAACACTTAGGATTGGAAAAATACAACAGGAATACAGTTAATATGGTAAATATCTGAGTCATCTTAGGTCGTTGTGACATAGTATTGTCTACTTCAGCTCCTCTTTAACTTAAAAATCATTGATGAAAATTTTAAGCGTCATCGAAATTGAATTTACATCAAAAACTATAAGTAATGTTTAATAAGTTTATAAAATAACCAAAGTCCGTAAAAATCGGAAAAACAACACTGGAAAAAGTGGAGAAATATGTGGATTTAGGACTGATGATATTCTTCAAAATTGGAGCTAATGATGAAATTAAAAAGAAGAATGAAACTTGCATGGATGGTCAATGGGAAGATTAGTCAAATTTTCATGAACAAAATTTATGCTGTATATGTTTGAAAAGAAAGTATATAATGAGTGCGTTCTTACTGTCCATGACATATGGAAGTGAAACATGACGCTAAATGTCAACCAATTTAAAAAATTAAGGGTGTTACCCAGGAGAAATAAGGAGAGAGTTACATGCTGGGAATATCACGCAGAGATGAGAATATAGAACACTTAGATTAGTGATAAAAGATCAAAGGACAATTCATTTAATGACAGTTTAAGAAATAAAATGGGAAAATGGGAAGCAATTAGCTAGACAACATGACAACAGACGGACAAAAGGATATAATGGAATGGTCAACCCTATATACGCCAACGAGCAAAATATAAGACCTAGGCTTGCGTTGTGCAGATGAGTTTAGGCAATTGATGGGAATCACCTGGCAAACCATGGCAGAAGCGCTCAGAGAATTGAGGAAACTAATGAAGGAGGGCTTATGTCTTGCAGGGACAGATAGAAACTATTTTAATGATAAGATGATGACGTTGAGACGATGATAATTTATATATAATATATATATATATATATATATATATATATATACTATATATATATAATAATATATATAGTATAATATATATATATATATATCTATATATATATATAATATAATATACTTATATTAACTATATATATATACTATATATAATATATATATAATATTATATATATACTATATAATATAACTACTATATATATATATTATATATATTACGGATATATATTATTACATATATTAAATTACTTATTATATACTATATTATATATATATATATATATATATATATATATATATATATATATATATATATATATATATATATATATTATATATATATATATATTATATATATATATATATATATAAACTTATATTATATAACTTATATATAATATATATATATATATATATATATATATATATATATATTATAGATTAATTTTTTTTTTTTTTTTTTGTTTTTTTTTTTTTATTTATTTTTTTTTATAGTATATATATATATAATATATATAATATAATATATATAATATTATATATAGTTATCAACACAAATATGACCTTTTTACATGATAATCAAAATTCTTCACAGTAAATGTGTATACTTAACACATCATATCATAACCTAAACACTTAACCACATTGACACTCAATTATTTTCCATGAAAATCCTACACTTAGAAAAACTTCCGAATTTTTTGGCCTCATAACCCAATCTTTAACAATTTACAACTTTATAGAAAGAAAACGACGTTCACACATTAAGATCCCATCATAAACAATATTCTGCACTCCACACCTTTTTTCAAAAAAATAAAACCCAAACTTATTGTAAATTAATTTTATATTTTGATTTTATTTTATATTTCATTATTTAAAACCTGATGTTAAACAGCAGCTGAAAGAGGACCTAGATTGAGGAAAGCTTTTGCTAACAAATTGTAATAAAAAAAAAAAATTTATTTGATATATCATTAACATCTTGAGAAATCAATTTTCTTCTATTTATAAGGAATCCATAAGTCTCATTTAAATTAAGGCCATCTTACCTATATTATATATACTATATATATATACTACTTATACTATATATATTATATATAATTATATTAATATATATATATATATATAATAATATATATATAATATAATATAATATATATATATACTAATTATATATATATATATATGAGTTAAATATGTTTCCTATTATTAGATGAGGTGCTGAGGTTTTATTTGTATTACAAAGGAGTTGTTTAAACATTTTCCCTTTTCTCATTACAATTGATTTCCGGAAGGGACTAGCCAACAAGACCTGGTTTAAGCAATCAACAATTCCTCCCTCTCTCTCTCTCTCTCTCCTCTCTCTCTCTCTCTCTCTCTCTCTCTCCTCTCTCTCTCTTCTTCTCTCTCTCTCTCTCTCTTCTCTCTCTTTTCTTTTTTTTTTTTTTTTTATAGTTGCTTAGCAGTCTCTACAGTCTAGCCTTCCTATCTACTCGGAAATCTCTCCTTTGTTATCTAAATTTCAATTTATAAATCTTCTCTCTCTCTCTCTCTTCTCTCTCTCTCTCTTCTCCTCTCTCTCTCTCTCTCTTTCTCTCTCTTCTACATCTCTCTCTCTCTCATACTCTTCTCTCTCTCTCTCTCTCTCTTGCTAAAAGCTTTCGTCTTTATTACAAAAATTCTGATAACGGCAGGACTTATCATTTGTCGAACAGTGAATTTCGTTAGAAGGGAAAATGTTTGTGAAATTTATTGAACATTTTTAAATTAAAAACAACACTGATAAAAAAAGAATTAGTTAAACCTTGCCTGAAGTTTGAAAGTCCTTCCCCTCCACCTCTTTTTCCTGCTCCCCCCTCCTTCTTCCTTCTCAACCTCCACTCCCCTCCCCCCACCCCCTGTGTTTCTAAAGCCACTAAACAATGCATTCAGAATATAATTATTTTTCTAAAAAGTTTACATTAATAACTGTTTCAGAGGCAATTTAAAGACATTGTATTTAGGAAGGTTTGGGGATGTTAGGGGAACGAGAGGGATATTTTGCTACGAAGAATGTTAAATTCCCCCCACCCTTCCTCCCCCTTCATAACCCCATTCCCAGGGACAATAAAAAGTGTTGGACATTTTATTGCGATTAATAGGTTATAGTTTACAACAAATATTTAAAGATATTGTTAAAAAAGGTAGAATGGTAGACATTGTTAAAGAAAGTGTTAAAGCGGTAGACAATATCCAAAACGTTTACTGTTACACTGTGGGACAGTATTTCATTATTATTATATATTATTATATTATAATTATTATTATTATTATTTTTTATTATTTATTATTATTATTATTATATTATTATTATTATTATTATTATTTATTATTTATTATATTATTATCTATTATCTATTATTATTATTTTATTATCATATGTTATTATTATTCATTATATTATTATTATTCATTTTATTATTTTATCTCTTATCTTCTTCAAATATTATTATTATGTATTATTATTTATTAATTATCTATTATTATTATCTATTATCTATTATTTTTATTATTATTATTATTATTATTATTATTATTATTATTATTATATTATTATTATTAAATATATTATATATTATTATTGATAATAATAATAAATAATAAATAATAATAATAATAATAATAATAATAATAATAATAATAATAAAATAATAATAATAATAATAATAATAATAATAATAATAATAATAATAATAATAATAATAATAATCAATAATCAATAACTCATCATAATCCATAATTAATAATTAAAAATAATAACAATATAATAAAGAATAATAATTAATAATAATAATAATAATAATAATTAATAATAATTAATAATTACTCATAATAATAATAATTATTAATAATAATTAATTAATAACAATTAAAAATAAATATATCATTTTTTTTATATTATATATAATTATTATTATTTATTATTATATTATCTATTATTAGTAGTAGTAGTAGTAGTAGTAGTAGTAGTAGTAGTAGTAGTAGTAGTAGTGGAAATAGCAGTAGTAGTAGCAGTAGCATATCTATTTTGTGATTATTATTAATATTATTATTATTATTATTATTATTATTATTTTATTCGCATTTATTAAATTATTATTATTAATTTATATTATTATTATATTATTTTATTATTTATTATTATTATTATTATTATTATTATTATTATTATTATTATTATTATTATTATTATTATTATTATTATTATTATTTTATTATTATTATTATTACTATTCATATTC